>JAHIAM010004986.1:0-22340 GCA_021605205.1 Aegilops longissima | reverse complement strand
TTATAGAGCTAGTTCAACTCTAGTGTAAAATTATTTGAACTAGCTTATAGAGCTAGTTCAACTCTAGTGTAAAATTATTTGTACTAGCTATAGAGCTAGTTCAACTCTAGTGTAAAATTATTTGTACTAGCTTATAGAGCTAGTTCAACTCTAGTGTAAAATTATTTGTACTAGGCTATAGAGCTAGTTCAACTCTAGTGTAAAATTATTTGAACTAGCTTATAGAGCTAGTTCAACTCTAGTGTAAAATTATTTGAACTAGCTTATAGAGCTAGTTCAACTCTAGTGTAAAATTATTTGAACTAGCTTATAGAGCTAGTTCAACTCTAGTGTAAAATTATTTGAACTAGCTTATAGAGCTAGTTCAACTCTAGTGTAAAATTATTTGTACTAGCTATAGAGCTAGTTCAACTCTAGTGTAAAATTATTTGAACTAGCTTATAGAGCTAGTTCAACTCTAGTGTAAAATTATTTGTACTAGGCTTATAGAGCTAGTTCAACTCTAGTGTAAAATTATTTGAACTAGCTTATAGAGCTAGTTCAACTCTAGTGTAAAATTATTTGTAACTAGCTTATAGAGCTAGTTCAACTCTAGTGTAAAATTATTTGAACTAGCTTATAGAGCTAGTTCAACTCTAGTGTAAAATTATTTGTACTAGCTTATAGAGCTAGTTCAACTCTAGTGTAAAATTATTTGTACTAGGCTATAGAGCTAGTTCAACTCTAGTGTAAAATTATTTGAACTAGCTTATAGAGCTAGTTCAACTCTAGTGTAAAATTATTTGAACTAGCTTATAGAGCTAGTTCAACTCTAGTGTAAAATTTGTATTTGAACTAGCTTATAGAGCTAGTTCAACTCTAGTGTAAAATTATTTGAACTAGCTTATAGAGCTAGTTCAACTCTAGTGTAAAATTATTTGAACTAGCTTATAGAGCTAGTTCAACTCTAGTGTAAAATTATTTGTACTAGCTTATAGAGCTAGTTCAACTCTAGTGTAAAATTATTTGAACTAGCTTATAGAGCTAGTTCAACTCTAGTGTAAAATTATTTGAACTAGCTTATAGAGCTAGTTCAACTCTAGTGTAAAATTATTTGAACTAGCTTATAGAGCTAGTTCAACTCTAGTGTAAAATTATTTGAACTAGCTTATAGAGCTAGTTCAACTCTAGTGTAAAATTATTTGAACTAGCTTATAGAGCTAGTTCAACTCTAGTGTAAAATTATTTGAACTAGCTTATAGAGCTAGTTCAACTCTAGTGTAAAATTATTTGAACTAGCTTATAGAGCTAGTTCAACTCTAGTGTAAAATTATTTGTACTAGGCTATAGAGCTAGTTCAACTCTAGTGTAAATTATTTGAACTAGCTTATAGAGCTAGTTCAACTCTAGTGTAAAATTATTTGAACTAGCTTATAGAGCTAGTTCAACTCTAGTGTAAAATTATTTGTACTAGGCTATAGAGCTAGTTCAACTCTAGTGTAAAATTATTTGAACTAGCTTATAGAGCTAGTTCAACTCTAGTGTAAAATTATTTGTGTACTAGCTTATAGAGCTAGTTCAACTCTAGTGTAAAATTATTTGTACTAGCTATAGAGCTAGTTCAACTCTAGTGTAAAATTATTTGAACTAGCTTATAGAGCTAGTTCAACTCTAGTGTAAAATTATTTGTACTAGCTTATAGAGCTAGTTCAACTCTAGTGTAAAATTATTTGTACTAGGCTATAGAGCTAGTTCAACTCTAGTGTAAAATTATTTGAACTAGCTTATAGAGCTAGTTCAACTCTAGTGTAAAATTATTTGTACTAGCTATAGAGCTAGTTCAACTCTAGTGTAAAATTATTTGAACTAGCTTATAGAGCTAGTTCAACTCTAGTGTAAAATTATTTGTACTAGCTATAGAGCTAGTTCAACTCTAGTGTAAAATTATTTGAACTAGCTTATAGAGCTAGTTCAACTCTAGTGTAAAATTATTTGAACTAGCTTATAGAGCTAGTTCAACTCTAGTGTAAAATTATTTGTACTAGCTATAGAGCTAGTTCAACTCTAGTGTAAAATTATTTGAACTAGCTTATAGAGCTAGTTCAACTCTAGTGTAAAATTATTTGTACTAGCTATAGAGCTAGTTCAACTCTAGTGTAAAATTATTTGAACTAGCTATAGAGCTAGTTCAACTCTAGTGTAAAATTATTTGAACTAGCTTATAGAGCTAGTTCAACTCTAGTGTAAAATTATTTGTACTAGGCTATAGAGCTAGTTCAACTCTAGTGTAAAATTATTTGAACTAGCTTATAGAGCTAGTTCAACTCTAGTGTAAAATTATTTGTACTAGCTTATAGAGCTAGTTCAACTCTAGTGTAAAATTATTTGAACTAGCTTATAGAGCTAGTTCAACTCTAGTGTAAAATTATTTGAACTAGCTTATAGAGCTAGTTCAACTCTAGTGTAAAATTATTTGTACTAGCTTATAGAGCTAGTTCAACTCTAGTGTAAAATTATTTGAACTAGCTTATAGAGCTAGTTCAACTCTAGTGTAAAATTATTTGAACTAGCTATAGAGCTAGTTCAACTCTAGTGTAAAATTATTTGTAACTAGCTTATAGAGCTAGTTCAACTCTAGTGTAAAATTATTTGTACTAGCTTATAGAGCTAGTTCAACTCTAGTGTAAAATTATTTGTACTAGCTATAGAGCTAGTTCAACTCTAGTGTAAAATTATTTGAACTAGCTTATAGAGCTAGTTCAACTCTAGTGTAAAATTATTTGTACTAGCTTATAGAGCTAGTTCAACTCTAGTGTAAAATTATTTGAACTAGCTCAACTATAGAGCTAGTTCAACTCTAGTGTAAAATTATTTGAACTAGCTTATAGAGCTAGTTCAACTCTAGTGTAAAATTATTTGTACTAGCTTATAGAGCTAGTTCAACTCTAGTGTAAAATTATTTGTACTAGGCTATAGAGCTAGTTCAACTCTAGTGTAAAATTATTTGAACTAGCTTATAGAGCTAGTTCAACTCTAGTGTAAAATTATTTGTACTAGCTTATAGAGCTAGTTCAACTCTAGTGTAAAATTATTTGAACTAGCTTATAGAGCTAGTTCAACTCTAGTGTAAAATTATTTGTACTAGCTTATAGAGCTAGTTCAACTCTAGTGTAAAATTATTTGAACTAGCTTATAGAGCTAGTTCAACTCTAGTGTAAAATTATTTGAACTAGCTTATAGAGCTAGTTCAACTCTAGTGTAAAATTATTTGAACTAGCTTATAGAGCTAGTTCAACTCTAGTGTAAAATTATTTGAACTAGCTATAGAGCTAGTTCAACTCTAGTGTAAAATTATTTGAACTAGCTTATAGAGCTAGTTCAACTCTAGTGTAAAATTATTTGAACTAGCTATAGAGCTAGTTCAACTCTAGTGTAAAATTATTTGAACTAGCTATAGAGCTAGTTCAACTCTAGTGTAAAATTATTTGAACTAGGCTATAGAGCTAGTTCAACTCTAGTGTAAAATTATTTGAACTAGCTTATAGAGCTAGTTCAACTCTAGTGTAAAATTATTTGAACTAGCTTATAGAGCTAGTTCAACTCTAGTGTAAAATTATTTGAACTAGCTTATAGAGCTAGTTCAACTCTAGTGTAAAATTATTTGAACTAGCTTATAGAGCTAGTTCAACTCTAGTGTAAAATTATTTGTACTAGCTTATAGAGCTAGTTCAACTCTAGTGTAAAATTATTTGAACTAGCTTATAGAGCTAGTTCAACTCTAGTGTAAAATTATTTGAACTAGCTTATAGAGCTAGTTCAACTCTAGTGTAAAATTATTTGTACTAGCTATAGAGCTAGTTCAACTCTAGTGTAAAATTATTTGAACTAGCTTATAGAGCTAGTTCAACTCTAGTGTAAAATTATTTGTACTAGCTTATAGAGCTAGTTCAACTCTAGTGTAAAATTATTTGTACTAGCTTATATAGAGCTAGTTCAACTCTAGTGTAAAATTATTTGAACTAGCTTATAGAGCTAGTTCAACTCTAGTGTAAAATTATTTGAACTAGCTTATAGAGCTAGTTCAACTCTAGTGTAAAATTATTTGAACTAGCTTATAGAGCTAGTTCAACTCTAGTGTAAAATTATTTGAACTAGCTTATAGAGCTAGTTCAACTCTAGTGTAAAATTATTTGAACTAGCTTATAGAGCTAGTTCAACTCTAGTGTAAAATTATTTGAACTAGCTTATAGAGCTAGTTCAACTCTAGTGTAAAATTATTTGAACTAGCTATAGAGCTAGTTCAACTCTAGTGTAAAATTATTTGAACTAGCTTATAGAGCTAGTTCAACTCTAGTGTAAAATTATTTGTACTAGCTTATAGAGCTAGTTCAACTCTAGTGTAAAATTATTTGTACTAGCTATAGAGCTAGTTCAACTCTAGTGTAAAATTATTTGAACTAGCTTATAGAGCTAGTTCAACTCTAGTGTAAAATTATTTGAACTAGCTTATAGAGCTAGTTCAACTCTAGTGTAAAATTATTTGAACTAGCTTATAGAGCTAGTTCAACTCTAGTGTAAAATTATTTGAACTAGCTTATAGAGCTAGTTCAACTCTAGTGTAAAATTATTTGTACTAGCTTATAGAGCTAGTTCAACTCTAGTGTAAAATTATTTGAACTAGCTTATAGAGCTAGTTCAACTCTAGTGTAAAATTATTTGTACTAGGCTATAGAGCTAGTTCAACTCTAGTGTAAAATTATTTGAACTAGCTTATAGAGCTAGTTCAACTCTAGTGTAAAATTATTTGTACTAGGCTATAGAGCTAGTTCAACTCTAGTGTAAAATTATTTGAACTAGCTTATAGAGCTAGTTCAACTCTAGTGTAAAATTATTTGTACTAGCTATAGAGCTAGTTCAACTCTAGTGTAAAATTATTTGAACTAGCTTATAGAGCTAGTTCAACTCTAGTGTAAAATTATTTGAACTAGCTTATAGAGCTAGTTCAACTCTAGTGTAAAATTATTTGTACTAGCTATAGAGCTAGTTCAACTCTAGTGTAAAATTATTTGAACTAGCTTATAGAGCTAGTTCAACTCTAGTGTAAAATTATTTGTACTAGGCTATAGAGCTAGTTCAACTCTAGTGTAAAATTATTTGAACTAGCTTATAGAGCTAGTTCAACTCTAGTGTAAAATTATTTGTACTAGCTTATAGAGCTAGTTCAACTCTAGTGTAAAATTATTTGTACTAGCTATAGAGCTAGTTCAACTCTAGTGTAAAATTATTTGAACTAGCTTATAGAGCTAGTTCAACTCTAGTGTAAAATTATTTGAACTAGCTTATAGAGCTAGTTCAACTCTAGTGTAAAATTATTTGTACTAGGCTATAGAGCTAGTTCAACTCTAGTGTAAAATTATTTGAACTAGCTTATAGAGCTAGTTCAACTCTAGTGTAAAATTATTTGTACTAGCTATAGAGCTAGTTCAACTCTAGTGTAAAATTATTTGTAACTAGCTTATAGAGCTAGTTCAACTCTAGTGTAAAATTATTTGTACTAGCTTATAGAGCTAGTTCAACTCTAGTGTAAAATTATTTGAACTAGCTTATAGAGCTAGTTCAACTCTAGTGTAAAATTATTTGTACTAGCTTATAGAGCTAGTTCAACTCTAGTGTAAAATTATTTGAACTAGCTTATAGAGCTAGTTCAACTCTAGTGTAAAATTATTTGAACTAGCTTATAGAGCTAGTTCAACTCTAGTGTAAAATTATTTGTACTAGGCTATAGAGCTAGTTCAACTCTAGTGTAAAATTATTTGAACTAGCTTATAGAGCTAGTTCAACTCTAGTGTAAAATTATTTGAACTAGCTTATAGAGCTAGTTCAACTCTAGTGTAAAATTATTTGTACTAGCTTATAGAGCTAGTTCAACTCTAGTGTAAAATTATTTGTACTAGCTTATAGAGCTAGTTCAACTCTAGTGTAAAATTATTTGAACTAGCTTATAGAGCTAGTTCAACTCTAGTGTAAAATTATTTGAACTAGCTATAGAGCTAGTTCAACTCTAGTGTAAAATTATTTGAACTAGCTTATAGAGCTAGTTCAACTCTAGTGTAAAATTATTTGTACTAGCTTATAGAGCTAGTTCAACTCTAGTGTAAAATTATTTGAACTAGCTTATAGAGCTAGTTCAACTCTAGTGTAAAATTATTTGTACTAGCTTATAGAGCTAGTTCAACTCTAGTGTAAAATTATTTGAACTAGCTATAGAGCTAGTTCAACTCTAGTGTAAAATTATTTGTACTAGCTATAGAGCTAGTTCAACTCTAGTGTAAAATTATTTGTACTAGCTTATAGAGCTAGTTCAACTCTAGTGTAAAATTATTTGAACTAGCTTATAGAGCTAGTTCAACTCTAGTGTAAAATTATTTGTATAGAGCTAGTTCTAGTGTAAAATTATTTGAGCTAGAGCTAGTTCAACTCTAGTGTAAAATTATTTGAACTAGCTTATAGAGCTAGTTCAACTCTAGTGTAAAATTATTTGTACTAGGCTATAGAGCTAGTTCAACTCTAGTGTAAAATTATTTGAACTAGCTTATAGAGCTAGTTCAACTCTAGTGTAAAATTATTTGTACTAGCTATAGAGCTAGTTCAACTCTAGTGTAAAATTATTTGTACTAGCTTATAGAGCTAGTTCAACTCTAGTGTAAAATTATTTGAACTAGCTTATAGAGCTAGTTCAACTCTAGTGTAAAATTATTTGTACTAGCTTATAGAGCTAGTTCAACTCTAGTGTAAAATTATTTGAACTAGCTTATAGAGCTAGTTCAACTCTAGTGTAAAATTATTTGAACTAGCTTATAGAGCTAGTTCAACTCTAGTGTAAAATTATTTGAACTAGCTATAGAGCTAGTTCAACTCTAGTGTAAAATTATTTGAACTAGCTTATAGAGCTAGTTCAACTCTAGTGTAAAATTATTTGTACTAGCTTATAGAGCTAGTTCAACTCTAGTGTAAAATTATTTGTACTAGGCTATAGAGCTAGTTCAACTCTAGTGTAAAATTATTTGAACTAGCTTATAGAGCTAGTTCAACTCTAGTGTAAAATTATTTGAACTAGCTTATAGAGCTAGTTCAACTCTAGTGTAAAATTATTTGTACTAGCTTATAGAGCTAGTTCAACTCTAGTGTAAAATTATTTGAACTAGCTTATAGAGCTAGTTCAACTCTAGTGTAAAATTATTTGAACTAGCTATAGAGCTAGTTCAACTCTAGTGTAAAATTATTTGTACTAGCTTATAGAGCTAGTTCAACTCTAGTGTAAAATTATTTGAACTAGCTATAGAGCTAGTTCAACTCTAGTGTAAAATTATTTGTACTAGCTATAGAGCTAGTTCAACTCTAGTGTAAAATTATTTGTACTAGCTTATAGAGCTAGTTCAACTCTAGTGTAAAATTATTTGAACTAGCTTATAGAGCTAGTTCAACTCTAGTGTAAAATTATTTGAACTAGCTTATAGAGCTAGTTCAACTCTAGTGTAAAATTATTTGTACTAGCTTATAGAGCTAGTTCAACTCTAGTGTAAAATTATTTGTACTAGGCTATAGAGCTAGTTCAACTCTAGTGTAAAATTATTTGAACTAGCTTATAGAGCTAGTTCAACTCTAGTGTAAAATTATTTGTACTAGGCTATAGAGCTAGTTCAACTCTAGTGTAAAATTATTTGTACTAGCTATAGAGCTAGTTCAACTCTAGTGTAAAATTATTTGTACTAGCTATAGAGCTAGTTCAACTCTAGTGTAAAATTATTTGAACTAGCTTATAGAGCTAGTTCAACTCTAGTGTAAAATTATTTGTACTAGTTCAACTCTAGTGTAAAATTATTTGTACTAGCTATAGAGCTAGTTCAACTCTAGTGTAAAATTATTTGAACTAGCTTATAGAGCTAGTTCAACTCTAGTGTAAAATTATTTGTACTAGCTTATAGAGCTAGTTCAACTCTAGTGTAAAATTATTTGAACTAGCTTATAGATCTAGTTCAACTCAAGTGTAAAATTACTTAAACTAGCTTATAGAGCTAGTTCACCTCTAGTGTAAAATTATTTGTACTAGGCTATAGAGCTAGTTCAACTCTAGTGTAAATTTATTTGAACTAGGTTATAGAGCTAGTTCAACTCTAGTGTAAAATTATTTGTACTAGGCTATAGAGCTAGTTCAACTCTAGTGTAAAATTATTTGTACTAGCTTATAGAGCTAGTTCAACTCTAGTGTAAAATTATTTGTACTAGCTTATAGAGCTAGTTCAACTCTAGTGTAAAATTATTTGAACTAGCTTATAGAGCTAGTTCAACTCTAGTGTAAAATTATTTGAACTAGCTTATAGAGCTAGTTCAACTCTAGTGTAAAATTATTTGAACTAGCTTATAGAGCTAGTTCAACTCTAGTGTAAAATTATTTGAACTAGCTATAGAGCTAGTTCAACTCTAGTGTAAAATTATTTGAACTAGCTTATAGAGCTAGTTCAACTCTAGTGTAAAATTATTTGTACTAGGCTATAGAGCTAGTTCAACTCTAGTGTAAAATTATTTGAACTAGCTTATAGAGCTAGTTCAACTCTAGTGTAAAATTATTTGAACTAGCTTATAGAGCTAGTTCAACTCTAGTGTAAAATTATTTGAACTAGCTTATAGAGCTAGTTCAACTCTAGTGTAAAATTATTTGTACTAGCTTATAGAGCTAGTTCAACTCTAGTGTAAAATTATTTGTACTAGGCTATAGAGCTAGTTCAACTCTAGTGTAAAATTATTTGAACTAGCTTATAGAGCTAGTTCAACTCTAGTGTAAAATTATTTGAACTAGCTTATAGAGCTAGTTCAACTCTAGTGTAAAATTATTTGTACTAGCTTATAGAGCTAGTTCAACTCTAGTGTAAAATTATTTGAACTAGCTTATAGAGCTAGTTCAACTCTAGTGTAAAATTATTTGTACTAGCTATAGAGCTAGTTCAACTCTAGTGTAAAATTATTTGAACTAGCTTATAGAGCTAGTTCAACTCTAGTGTAAAATTATTTGTACTAGCTATAGAGCTAGTTCAACTCTAGTGTAAAATTATTTGAACTAGCTTATAGAGCTAGTTCAACTCTAGTGTAAAATTATTTGTACTAGCTATAGAGCTAGTTCAACTCTAGTGTAAAATTATTTGAACTAGCTTATAGAGCTAGTTCAACTCTAGTGTAAAATTATTTGAACTAGCTTATAGAGCTAGTTCAACTCTAGTGTAAAATTATTTGAACTAGCTTATAGAGCTAGTTCAACTCTAGTGTAAAATTATTTGAACTAGCTTATAGAGCTAGTTCAACTCTAGTGTAAAATTATTTGTACTAGGCTATAGAGCTAGTTCAACTCTAGTGTAAAATTATTTGAACTAGCTTATAGAGCTAGTTCAACTCTAGTGTAAAATTATTTGAACTAGCTTATAGAGCTAGTTCAACTCTAGTGTAAAATTATTTGTACTAGCTATAGAGCTAGTTCAACTCTAGTGTAAAATTATTTGAACTAGCTTATAGAGCTAGTTCAACTCTAGTGTAAAATTATTTGAACTAGCTATAGAGCTAGTTCAACTCTAGTGTAAAATTATTTGTACTAGGCTATAGAGCTAGTTCAACTCTAGTGTAAAATTATTTGAACTAGCTTATAGAGCTAGTTCAACTCTAGTGTAAAATTATTTGAACTAGCTTATAGAGCTAGTTCAACTCTAGTGTAAAATTATTTGAACTAGCTATAGAGCTAGTTCAACTCTAGTGTAAAATTATTTGAACTAGCTTATAGAGCTAGTTCAACTCTAGTGTAAAATTATTTGTACTAGCTTATAGAGCTAGTTCAACTCTAGTGTAAAATTATTTGTACTAGCTTATAGAGCTAGTTCAACTCTAGTGTAAAATTATTTGAACTAGCTTATAGAGCTAGTTCAACTCTAGTGTAAAATTATTTGAACTAGCTTATAGAGCTAGTTCAACTCTAGTGTAAAATTATTTGAACTAGCTTATAGAGCTAGTTCAACTCTAGTGTAAAATTATTTGTACTAGCTTATAGAGCTAGTTCAACTCTAGTGTAAAATTATTTGAACTAGCTTATAGAGCTAGTTCAACTCTAGTGTAAAATTATTTGTACTAGGCTATAGAGCTAGTTCAACTCTAGTGTAAAATTATTTGAACTAGCTTATAGAGCTAGTTCAACTCTAGTGTAAAATTATTTGAACTAGCTATAGAGCTAGTTCAACTCTAGTGTAAAATTATTTGAGCTATAGAGCTAGTCAACTCTAGTGTAAAATTATTTGAACTAGCTTATAGAGCTAGTTCAACTCTAGTGTAAAATTATTTGTACTAGCTATAGAGCTAGTTCAACTCTAGTGTAAAATTATTTGAACTAGCTATAGAGCTAGTTCAACTCTAGTGTAAAATTATTTGAGCTACAACTCTAGTGTAAAATTATTTGAACTAGCTTATAGAGCTAGTTCAACTCTAGTGTAAAATTATTTGTACTAGGCTATAGAGCTAGTTCAACTCTAGTGTAAAATTATTTGAACTAGCTTATAGAGCTAGTTCAACTCTAGTGTAAAATTATTTGTACTAGCTTATAGAGCTAGTTCAACTCTAGTGTAAAATTATTTGAACTAGCTTATAGAGCTAGTTCAACTCTAGTGTAAAATTATTTGAACTAGCTTATAGAGCTAGTTCAACTCTAGTGTAAAATTATTTGTACTAGGCTATAGAGCTAGTTCAACTCTAGTGTAAAATTATTTGAACTAGCTTATAGAGCTAGTTCAACTCTAGTGTAAAATTATTTGAACTAGCTTATAGAGCTAGTTCAACTCTAGTGTAAAATTATTTGAACTAGCTTATAGAGCTAGTTCAACTCTAGTGTAAAATTATTTGTAACTAGCTTATAGAGCTAGTTCAACTCTAGTGTAAAATTATTTGTACTAGCTATAGAGCTAGTTCAACTCTAGTGTAAAATTATTTGAACTAGCTTATAGAGCTAGTTCAACTCTAGTGTAAAATTATTTGAACTAGCTATAGAGCTAGTTCAACTCTAGTGTAAAATTATTTGTACTAGCTTATAGAGCTAGTTCAACTCTAGTGTAAAATTATTTGAACTAGCTTATAGAGCTAGTTCAACTCTAGTGTAAAATTATTTGTACTAGGCTATAGAGCTAGTTCAACTCTAGTGTAAAATTATTTGAACTAGCTTATAGAGCTAGTTCAACTCTAGTGTAAAATTATTTGTACTAGCTATAGAGCTAGTTCAACTCTAGTGTAAAATTATTTGAACTAGCTTATAGAGCTAGTTCAACTCTAGTGTAAAATTATTTGAACTAGCTATAGAGCTAGTTCAACTCTAGTGTAAAATTATTTGAACTAGCTTATAGAGCTAGTTCAACTCTAGTGTAAAATTATTTGAACTAGCTTATAGAGCTAGTTCAACTCTAGTGTAAAATTATTTGAACTAGCTTATAGAGCTAGTTCAACTCTAGTGTAAAATTATTTGAACTAGCTATAGAGCTAGTTCAACTCTAGTGTAAAATTATTTGAACTAGCTATAGAGCTAGTTCAACTAGTTTATTTGAACTAGCTTATAGAGCTAGTTCAACTCTAGTGTAAAATTATTTGAACTAGCTTATAGAGCTAGTTCAACTCTAGTGTAAAATTATTTGTACTAGGCTATAGAGCTAGTTCAACTCTAGTGTAAAATTATTTGAACTAGCTTATAGAGCTAGTTCAACTCTAGTGTAAAATTATTTGTTTGAACTAGCTATAGAGCTAGTTCAACTCTAGTGTAAAATTATTTGAACTAGCTTATAGAGCTAGTTCAACTCTAGTGTAAAATTATTTGAACTAGCTTATAGAGCTAGTTCAACTCTAGTGTAAAATTATTTGAACTAGCTATAGAGCTAGTTCAACTCTAGTGTAAAATTATTTGTACTAGCTTATAGAGCTAGTTCAACTCTAGTGTAAAATTATTTGAACTAGCTTATAGAGCTAGTTCAACTCTAGTGTAAAATTATTTGAACTAGCTTATAGAGCTAGTTCAACTCTAGTGTAAAATTATTTGTACTAGGCTATAGAGCTAGTTCAACTCTAGTGTAAAATTATTTGAACTAGCTTATAGAGCTAGTTCAACTCTAGTGTAAAATTATTTGAACTAGCTTATAGAGCTAGTTCAACTCTAGTGTAAAATTATTTGAACTGAACTAGCTTATAGAGCTAGTTCAACTCTAGTGTAAAATTATTTGTACTAGCTATAGAGCTAGTTCAACTCTAGTGTAAAATTATTTGAACTAGCTTATAGAGCTAGTTCAACTCTAGTGTAAAATTATTTGTACTAGCTTATAGAGCTAGTTCAACTCTAGTGTAAAATTATTTGTACTAGCTTATAGAGCTAGTTCAACTCTAGTGTAAAATTATTTGAACTAGCTTATAGAGCTAGTTCAACTCTAGTGTAAAATTATTTGTACTAGCTATAGAGCTAGTTCAACTCTAGTGTAAAATTATTTGAACTAGCTTATAGAGCTAGTTCAACTCTAGTGTAAAATTATTTGTACTAGCTATAGAGCTAGTTCAACTCTAGTGTAAAATTATTTGAACTAGCTTATAGAGCTAGTTCAACTCTAGTGTAAAATTATTTGTACTAGGCTATAGAGCTAGTTCAACTCTAGTGTAAAATTATTTGAACTAGCTTATAGAGCTAGTTCAACTCTAGTGTAAAATTATTTGTACTAGCTATAGAGCTAGTTCAACTCTAGTGTAAAATTATTTGAACTAGCTTATAGAGCTAGTTCAACTCTAGTGTAAAATTATTTGTACTAGCTTATAGAGCTAGTTCAACTCTAGTGTAAAATTATTTGAACTAGCTATAGAGCTAGTTCAACTCTAGTGTAAAATTATTTGTACTAGCTTATAGAGCTAGTTCAACTCTAGTGTAAAATTATTTGAACTAGCTTATAGAGCTAGTTCAACTCTAGTGTAAAATTATTTGAACTAGCTATAGAGCTAGTTCAACTCTAGTGTAAAATTATTTGTACTAGCTTATAGAGCTAGTTCAACTCTAGTGTAAAATTATTTGAACTAGCTTATAGAGCTAGTTCAACTCTAGTGTAAAATTATTTGAGCTAGTTCAACTCTACTAGGCTTATAGAGCTAGTTCAACTCTAGTGTAAAATTATTTGAACTAGCTTATAGAGCTAGTTCAACTCTAGTGTAAAATTATTTGTACTAGCTATAGAGCTAGTTCAACTCTAGTGTAAAATTATTTGAACTAGCTTATAGAGCTAGTTCAACTCTAGTGTAAAATTATTTGTACTAGCTTATAGAGCTAGTTCAACTCTAGTGTAAAATTATTTGAACTAGCTTATAGAGCTAGTTCAACTCTAGTGTAAAATTATTTGTACTAGCTTATAGAGCTAGTTCAACTCTAGTGTAAAATTATTTGAACTAGCTTATAGAGCTAGTTCAACTCTAGTGTAAAATTATTTGAACTAGCTTATAGAGCTAGTTCAACTCTAGTGTAAAATTATTTGTACTAGCTTATAGAGCTAGTTCAACTCTAGTGTAAAATTATTTGAACTAGCTTATAGAGCTAGTTCAACTCTAGTGTAAAATTATTTGTACTAGGCTATAGAGCTAGTTCAACTCTAGTGTAAAATTATTTGAACTAGCTTATAGAGCTAGTTCAACTCTAGTGTAAAATTATTTGTACTAGCTATAGAGCTAGTTCAACTCTAGTGTAAAATTATTTGAACTAGCTTATAGAGCTAGTTCAACTCTAGTGTAAAATTATTTGTACTAGCTTATAGAGCTAGTTCAACTCTAGTGTAAAATTATTTGAACTAGCTTATAGAGCTAGTTCAACTCTAGTGTAAAATTATTTGTACTAGCTTATAGAGCTAGTTCAACTCTAGTGTAAAATTATTTGAACTAGCTTATAGAGCTAGTTCAACTCTAGTGTAAAATTATTTGAACTAGCTTATAGAGCTAGTTCAACTCTAGTGTAAAATTATTTGAACTAGCTTATAGAGCTAGTTCAACTCTAGTGTAAAATTATTTGAACTAGCTTATAGAGCTAGTTCAACTCTAGTGTAAAATTATTTGTACTAGGCTATAGAGCTAGTTCAACTCTAGTGTAAACTAGCTTATTTGTGTAACTAGCTTATAGAGCTAGTTCAACTCTAGTGTAAAATTATTTGTACTAGCTATAGAGCTAGTTCAACTCTAGTGTAAAATTATTTGTACTAGCTTATAGAGCTAGTTCAACTCTAGTGTAAAATTATTTGAACTAGCTTATAGAGCTAGTTCAACTCTAGTGTAAAATTATTTGAACTAGCTTATAGAGCTAGTTCAACTCTAGTGTAAAATTATTTGTACTAGGCTATAGAGCTAGTTCAACTCTAGTGTAAAATTATTTGAACTAGCTTATAGAGCTAGTTCAACTCTAGTGTAAAATTATTTGAACTAGCTTATAGAGCTAGTTCAACTCTAGTGTAAAATTATTTGTACTAGCTTATAGAGCTAGTTCAACTCTAGTGTAAAATTATTTGAACTAGCTTATAGAGCTAGTTCAACTCTAGTGTAAAATTATTTGAACTAGCTATAGAGCTAGTTCAACTCTAGTGTAAAATTATTTGAACTAGCTTATAGAGCTAGTTCAACTCTAGTGTAAAATTATTTGTACTAGCTATAGAGCTAGTTCAACTCTAGTGTAAAATTATTTGAACTAGCTTATAGAGCTAGTTCAACTCTAGTGTAAAATTATTTGTACTAGCTTATAGAGCTAGTTCAACTCTAGTGTAAAATTATTTGTACTAGCTATAGAGCTAGTTCAACTCTAGTGTAAAATTATTTGAACTAGCTTATAGAGCTAGTTCAACTCTAGTGTAAAATTATTTGTACTAGGCTATAGAGCTAGTTCAACTCTAGTGTAAAATTATTTGAACTAGCTTATAGAGCTAGTTCAACTCTAGTGTAAAATTATTTGTACTAGGCTATAGAGCTAGTTCAACTCTAGTGTAAAATTATTTGAACTAGCTTATAGAGCTAGTTCAACTCTAGTGTAAAATTATTTGTACTAGCTTATAGAGCTAGTTCAACTCTAGTGTAAAATTATTTGAACTAGGCTATAGAGCTAGTTCAACTCTAGTGTAAAATTATTTGAACTAGCTTATAGAGCTAGTTCAACTCTAGTGTAAAATTATTTGTACTAGGCTATAGAGCTAGTTCAACTCTAGTGTAAAATTATTTGAACTAGCTTATAGAGCTAGTTCAACTCTAGTGTAAAATTATTTGTACTAGCTATAGAGCTAGTTCAACTCTAGTGTAAAATTATTTGAACTAGCTATAGAGCTAGTTCAACTCTAGTGTAAAATTATTTGAACTAGCTTATAGAGCTAGTTCAACTCTAGTGTAAAATTATTTGAACTAGCTTATAGAGCTAGTTCAACTCTAGTGTAAAATTATTTGAACTAGCTTATAGAGCTAGTTCAACTCTAGTGTAAAATTATTTGTACTAGCTATAGAGCTAGTTCAACTCTAGTGTAAAATTATTTGAACTAGCTTATAGAGCTAGTTCAACTCTAGTGTAAAATTATTTGAACTAGCTTATAGAGCTAGTTCAACTCTAGTGTAAAATTATTTGTACTAGCTATAGAGCTAGTTCAACTCTAGTGTAAAATTATTTGAACTAGCTTATAGAGCTAGTTCAACTCTAGTGTAAAATTATTTGTACTAGGCTATAGAGCTAGTTCAACTCTAGTGTAAAATTATTTGAACTAGCTTATAGAGCTAGTTCAACTCTAGTGTAAAATTATTTGAACTAGCTATAGAGCTAGTTCAACTCTAGTGTAAAATTATTTGAACTAGCTTATAGAGCTAGTTCAACTCTAGTGTAAAATTATTTGAACTAGCTATAGAGCTAGTTCAACTCTAGTGTAAAATTATTTGAACTAGCTTATAGAGCTAGTTCAACTCTAGTGTAAAATTATTTGTACTAGCTTATAGAGCTAGTTCAACTCTAGTGTAAAATTATTTGAACTAGCTATAGAGCTAGTTCAACTCTAGTGTAAAATTATTTGAACTAGCTTATAGAGCTAGTTCAACTCTAGTGTAAAATTATTTGTACTAGGCTATAGAGCTAGTTCAACTCTAGTGTAAAATTATTTGAACTAGCTTATAGAGCTAGTTCAACTCTAGTGTAAAATTATTTGTACTAGGCTATAGAGCTAGTTCAACTCTAGTGTAAAATTATTTGAACTAGCTTATAGAGCTAGTTCAACTCTAGTGTAAAATTATTTGAACTAGCTTATAGAGCTAGTTCAACTCTAGTGTAAAATTATTTGAACTAGCTTATAGAGCTAGTTCAACTCTAGTGTAAAATTATTTGAACTAGCTTATAGAGCTAGTTCAACTCTAGTGTAAAATTATTTGTACTAGCTTATAGAGCTAGTTCAACTCTAGTGTAAAATTATTTGAACTAGCTAGAGCTAGTTCAACTCTAGTGTAAAATTATTTGTACTAGCTAGTTCAACTCTAGTGTAAAATTATTTGTACTAGGCTATAGAGCTAGTTCAACTCTAGTGTAAAATTATTTGAACTAGCTTATAGAGCTAGTTCAACTCTAGTGTAAAATTATTTGAACTAGCTATAGAGCTAGTTCAACTCTAGTGTAAAATTATTTGAACTAGCTTATAGAGCTAGTTCAACTCTAGTGTAAAATTATTTGAACTAGCTTATAGAGCTAGTTCAACTCTAGTGTAAAATTATTTGTACTAGGCTATAGAGCTAGTTCAACTCTAGTGTAAAATTATTTGAGCTAGTTCACTAGCTTATAGAGCTAGTTCAACTCTAGTGTAAAATTATTTGTACTAGCTTATAGAGCTAGTTCAACTCTAGTGTAAAATTATTTGAACTAGCTTATAGAGCTAGTTCAACTCTAGTGTAAAATTATTTGTACTAGCTATAGAGCTAGTTCAACTCTAGTGTAAAATTATTTGTACTAGCTATAGAGCTAGTTCAACTCTAGTGTAAAATTATTTGAACTAGCTTATAGAGCTAGTTCAACTCTAGTGTAAAATTATTTGAACTAGGCTATAGAGCTAGTTCAACTCTAGTGTAAAATTATTTGAACTAGCTTATAGAGCTAGTTCAACTCTAGTGTAAAATTATTTGTACTAGGCTATAGAGCTAGTTCAACTCTAGTGTAAAATTATTTGAACTAGCTTATAGAGCTAGTTCAACTCTAGTGTAAAATTATTTGTACTAGCTTATAGAGCTAGTTCAACTCTAGTGTAAAATTATTTGAACTAGCTTATAGAGCTAGTTCAACTCTAGTGTAAAATTATTTGAACTAGCTTATAGAGCTAGTTCAACTCTAGTGTAAAATTATTTGTACTAGCTATAGAGCTAGTTCAACTCTAGTGTAAAATTATTTGAACTAGCTTATAGAGCTAGTTCAACTCTAGTGTAAAATTATTTGAACTAGCTTATAGAGCTAGTTCAACTCTAGTGTAAAATTATTTGAACTAGCTTATAGAGCTAGTTCAACTCTAGTGTAAAATTATTTGAACTAGCTTATAGAGCTAGTTCAACTCTAGTGTAAAATTATTTGAACTAGCTTATAGAGCTAGTTCAACTCTAGTGTAAAATTATTTGTACTAGCTTATAGAGCTAGTTCAACTCTAGTGTAAAATTATTTGAACTAGCTATAGAGCTAGTTCAACTCTAGTGTAAAATTATTTGAACTAGCTTATAGAGCTAGTTCAACTCTAGTGTAAAATTATTTGTACTAGGCTATAGAGCTAGTTCAACTCTAGTGTAAAATTATTTGTACTAGCTTATAGAGCTAGTTCAACTCTAGTGTAAAATTATTTGAACTAGCTTATAGAGCTAGTTCAACTCTAGTGTAAAATTATTTGTACTAGCTTATAGAGCTAGTTCAACTCTAGTGTAAAATTATTTGAACTAGCTTATAGAGCTAGTTCAACTCTAGTGTAAAATTATTTGAACTAGCTTATAGAGCTAGTTCAACTCTAGTGTAAAATTATTTGAACTAGCTTATAGAGCTAGTTCAACTCTAGTGTAAAATTATTTGTACTAGCTATAGAGCTAGTTCAACTCTAGTGTAAAATTATTTGAACTAGCTTATAGAGCTAGTTCAACTCTAGTGTAAAATTATTTGTACTAGCTTATAGAGCTAGTTCAACTCTAGTGTAAAATTATTTGAACTAGCTTATAGAGCTAGTTCAACTCTAGTGTAAAATTATTTGAACTAGCTTATAGAGCTAGTTCAACTCTAGTGTAAAATTATTTGAACTAGCTTATAGAGCTAGTTCAACTCTAGTGTAAAATTATTTGAACTAGCTTATAGAGCTAGTTCAACTCTAGTGTAAAATTATTTGAACTAGCTTATAGAGCTAGTTCAACTCTAGTGTAAAATTATTTGTACTAGCTATAGAGCTAGTTCAACTCTAGTGTAAAATTATTTGAACTAGCTTATAGAGCTAGTTCAACTCTAGTGTAAAATTATTTGAACTAGCTTATAGAGCTAGTTCAACTCTAGTGTAAAATTATTTGAACTAGCTTATAGAGCTAGTTCAACTCTAGTGTAAAATTATTTGAACTAGCTTATAGAGCTAGTTCAACTCTAGTGTAAAATTATTTGTACTAGCTATAGAGCTAGTTCAACTCTAGTGTAAAATTATTTGAACTAGCTTATAGAGCTAGTTCAACTCTAGTGTAAAATTATTTGTACTAGGCTATAGAGCTAGTTCAACTCTAGTGTAAAATTATTTGTACTAGCTTATAGAGCTAGTTCAACTCTAGTGTAAAATTATTTGAACTAGCTTATAGAGCTAGTTCAACTCTAGTGTAAAATTATTTGTACTAGCTATAGAGCTAGTTCAACTCTAGTGTAAAATTATTTGAACTAGCTTATAGAGCTAGTTCAACTCTAGTGTAAAATTATTTGTAACTAGCTTATAGAGCTAGTTCAACTCTAGTGTAAAATTATTTGAACTAGCTTATAGAGCTAGTTCAACTCTAGTGTAAAATTATTTGAACTAGCTTATAGAGCTAGTTCAACTCTAGTGTAAAATTATTTGTACTAGGCTATAGAGCTAGTTCAACTCTAGTGTAAAATTATTTGAACTAGCTTATAGAGCTAGTTCAACTCTAGTGTAAAATTATTTGAACTAGCTTATAGAGCTAGTTCAACTCTAGTGTAAAATTATTTGAACTAGCTTATAGAGCTAGTTCAACTCTAGTGTAAAATTATTTGTACTAGCTATAGAGCTAGTTCAACTCTAGTGTAAAATTATTTGAACTAGCTTATAGAGCTAGTTCAACTCTAGTGTAAAATTATTTGTACTAGCTATAGAGCTAGTTCAACTCTAGTGTAAAATTATTTGAACTAGCTTATAGAGCTAGTTCAACTCTAGTGTAAAATTATTTGAACTAGCTTATAGAGCTAGTTCAACTCTAGTGTAAAATTATTTGAACTAGCTTATAGAGCTAGTTCAACTCTAGTGTAAAATTATTTGTACTAGCTATAGAGCTAGTTCAACTCTAGTGTAAAATTATTTGAACTAGCTTATAGAGCTAGTTCAACTCTAGTGTAAAATTATTTGTACTAGCTTATAGAGCTAGTTCAACTCTAGTGTAAAATTATTTGAACTAGCTTATAGAGCTAGTTCAACTCTAGTGTAAAATTATTTGAACTAGCTTATAGAGCTAGTTCAACTCTAGTGTAAAATTATTTGAACTAGCTTATAGAGCTAGTTCAACTCTAGTGTAAAATTATTTGTACTAGGCTATAGAGCTAGTTCAACTCTAGTGTAAAATTATTTGAACTAGCTTATAGAGCTAGTTCAACTCTAGTGTAAAATTATTTGAACTAGCTTATAGAGCTAGTTCAACTCTAGTGTAAAATTATTTGAACTAGCTTATAGAGCTAGTTCAACTCTAGTGTAAAATTATTTGAACTAGCTTATAGAGCTAGTTCAACTCTAGTGTAAAATTATTTGTACTAGCTTATAGAGCTAGTTCAACTCTAGTGTAAAATTATTTGAACTAGCTTATAGAGCTAGTTCAACTCTAGTGTAAAATTATTTGAACTAGCTTATAGAGCTAGTTCAACTCTAGTGTAAAATTATTTGTACTAGCTATAGAGCTAGTTCAACTCTAGTGTAAAATTATTTGAACTAGCTTATAGAGCTAGTTCAACTCTAGTGTAAAATTATTTGAACTAGCTTATAGAGCTAGTTCAACTCTAGTGTAAAATTATTTGAACTAGCTTATAGAGCTAGTTCAACTCTAGTGTAAAATTATTTGAACTAGCTTATAGAGCTAGTTCAACTCTAGTGTAAAATTATTTGTACTAGCTTATAGAGCTAGTTCAACTCTAGTGTAAAATTATTTGAACTAGCTTATAGAGCTAGTTCAACTCTAGTGTAAAATTATTTGTACTAGCTTATAGAGCTAGTTCAACTCTAGTGTAAAATTATTTGAACTAGCTTATAGAGCTAGTTCAACTCTAGTGTAAAATTATTTGAACTAGCTTATAGAGCTAGTTCAACTCTAGTGTAAAATTATTTGAACTAGCTTATAGAGCTAGTTCAACTCTAGTGTAAAATTATTTGAACTAGCTTATAGAGCTAGTTCAACTCTAGTGTAAAATTATTTGTACTAGCTTATAGAGCTAGTTCAACTCTAGTGTAAAATTATTTGAACTAGCTTATAGAGCTAGTTCAACTCTAGTGTAAAATTATTTGTACTAGCTTATAGAGCTAGTTCAACTCTAGTGTAAAATTATTTGAACTAGCTTATAGAGCTAGTTCAACTCTAGTGTAAAATTATTTGAACTAGCTTATAGAGCTAGTTCAACTCTAGTGTAAAATTATTTGAACTAGCTTATAGAGCTAGTTCAACTCTAGTGTAAAATTATTTGTACTACTAGCTATAGAGCTAGTTCAACTCTAGTGTAAAATTATTTGAACTAGCTTATAGAGCTAGTTCAACTCTAGTGTAAAATTATTTGTACTAGCTTATAGAGCTAGTTCAACTCTAGTGTAAAATTATTTGAACTAGCTTATAGAGCTAGTTCAACTCTAGTGTAAAATTATTTGAACTAGCTTATAGAGCTAGTTCAACTCTAGTGTAAAATTATTTGTACTAGCTATAGAGCTAGTTCAACTCTAGTGTAAAATTATTTGAACTAGCTTATAGAGCTAGTTCAACTCTAGTGTAAAATTATTTGAACTAGCTTATAGAGCTAGTTCAACTCTAGTGTAAAATTATTTGTACTAGGCTATAGAGCTAGTTCAACTCTAGTGTAAAATTATTTGAACTAGCTTATAGAGCTAGTTCAACTCTAGTGTAAAATTATTTGTACTAGCTATAGAGCTAGTTCAACTCTAGTGTAAAATTATTTGTACTAGCTTATAGAGCTAGTTCAACTCTAGTGTAAAATTATTTGAACTAGCTTATAGAGCTAGTTCAACTCTAGTGTAAAATTATTTGAACTAGCTTATAGAGCTAGTTCAACTCTAGTGTAAAATTATTTGAACTAGCTTATAGAGCTAGTTCAACTCTAGTGTAAAATTATTTGAACTAGCTTATAGAGCTAGTTCAACTCTAGTGTAAAATTATTTGAACTAGCTTATAGAGCTAGTTCAACTCTAGTGTAAAATTATTTGAACTAGCTTATAGAGCTAGTTCAACTCTAGTGTAAAATTATTTGTACTAGCTTATAGAGCTAGTTCAACTCTAGTGTAAAATTATTTGAACTAGCTTATAGAGCTAGTTCAACTCTAGTGTAAAAAACCATTCATCCCGGATGACACGAGCCATTTATTATGGTTGTGTCTTTCAGCAGACATAGATTTCGTCTTGATGAGGATTCAAGGCTGCGGCTTTGGAATGTGCAATTGAGGATCTGCAATTGATCTATCTGTGCAATTCATTGCGGACAAGGTATTCTCATTTCGGTATCATGCAAACGTGTTGGCATTTTTATTCTTCATTTGCGATCTTTCGTGTGTCCTCAATTCAAATGCTACTTTCACCTATGGGGTAATGGTGGCCCTAATTGGAAACGGAGTTTGTTCTTTGGAAGAAAGAGGTGATGCCAATGGATTATCATTAGCCCTTCTAAAAGCGTGCTGCTATGGGTTTACTAGCTATGCATAAGCCTCCTTCCAAATCTGCCTTACGATCGACCTCCGGCCTCCGAAGAGGATTTCATTTGCCACTTTCCAACAGATGATGTTTGCAAGGGATACTTTTTCTGCTTCGCCAGGTCTTGTTGAAGCGGTTTCGAT
>JAHIAM010004985.1:0-50695 GCA_021605205.1 Aegilops longissima | reverse complement strand
AGACCCTTCGAAGCAATCCAAGACTTGTCTATTGGCAAGGTCCGTCCAACGGAGGTGAAGGAGAGTATCTCGTCTGTCCAAGTGGAAGCTTCTACTTCACGACAAGGTGAACCAAGAGTTGATACGGAAACATCCACAAATGGAACACACCAAGATGAAGAAAACGAGGAAGAACATCACGAACGTCAACAACCTCCTTCTCCACCACGACAAGAAAATGACAACGCCAACAATGAAGAAGATCAAGAAGAAGAAGAAGAAGAACAAGATGAAGAAGATGTTCAACCGAGACCCAAGCAAAAGCTTTCACAAGTTCGAGCAAGAATTGCTAAATACCATCCCGTCGAGCAAATCTGCAATGATATTCAAACCGGAAGAATCACTCGCTCTAAAACTCATTTAGCTAACTTTTGTGAAAACTATTCTTTCATCTCTAGCATTGAACCTATGAAGGTCAAAGAAGCATTGGAAGATCCAGATTGGATAAATGCTATGCATGAAGAGCTACACAACTTGAGAGAAACCAAGTTTGGACATTGGTTGAGAAGCCCGACAACAACCACAACATCATCGGTACCAAATGTGTGTTTCGCAACAAGCAAGATGAAGATGGACAAATAGTTCGCAACAAAGCACGTCTCGTCGCCCAAGGCTACACACAAGTCGAAGGTATGGACTATGGTGAGACTTATGCTCCCATTGCTAGACTTGAGTCCATTCAAGATCTTACTTGCCTATGCTAATCACCATGATATCACCTTGTACCAAATGGACATTAAAAGTGCTTTTCTAAATGGTGAAATAGAGGAGGAAGTTTATGTTAAACAACCTCCTGGCTTGTCAATCCTAAGAAACCAAATCATGTTTACAAACTTCACAAAGCCGTTTATGGTCTTAAACAAGCTCCTAGAGCTTGGTATAAATGCTTGACCAAGTTTCCTATTGAAAAGGGATTTGAAATTGGGAAAATTGATTCCACACTTTTTACTAAAAGGGTTAATGGAGAATTATTTGTATGCCAAATTTATGTTGATGATATCATATTTGGATCAACTAACCCTCATTTTAGTGAGAAGTTTGGAAAGCTAATGTCAGAGAAGTTTGAGATGTCAATGATGAGTGAACTCAAATTCTTTCTTGGGTTGCAAATTAAGAAAACTAAGGAAGGTACTTTTGTCTCTCAAATGAAGTACACTAAGGACTTATTCAAGAAGTTCAATATGCAAGAGTGCAAAGGTATGTCTACACCCATGCCTACTAGTGAACATCTTGATTTGACCAAAGATGGTAAACCAGTTGACCAGAAGGTTTATCGCTCTATGATTGGATCATTGTTATACCTATGTGCTTCACGTCCCGATATTATGCTAAGTGTGTGCATGTGTGCAAGATATCAAGCTGCTCCCAAAGAATGTCATCTTAAGGCCGTAAAAAGGATAGTGAGATACTTAATTCATACACCAAATTTTGGCATTTGGTATCCTAAGAGGGCCTCTTTCGATCTTGTTGGCTACTCCAACTCGGACTATGCCGGAGACAAGGTTAATAGAAAGTCCACTTGGTACTTTTCAATTTCTTGGTAGATCTCTTGTGTCTTGGTCCTCCAAGAAACAAAACTCGGTATCCTTATCTACAGCCGAAGCGGAGTACATTGCCACTGGTTCATGTTGTGCTCAATTAGTTTGGATGACACAAACTCTTAAAGATTATGGGATATATGTGAAACATGTTCCATTGCTTTGTGACAATGAAAGTGCTATCAAAATTGGTCAGAATCCCGTACAACATTCTCAAACTAAGCATATTGAAGTTCGACATCACTTCATTCGAGATCATGTTGCTAAGGGTGACATTAATCTTAAGCATGTTCGCACCAAAAAGCAATTAGCGGATATATTTACTAAACCTCTTGATGAGAAAGTGTTTTGCAGGTTGAGAGGAGAATTGAACATCATTGATGCTTCAAACTTGGAGTAGAAACTCCATTTGATACATGCAAGACATGAGCTTATGACTAAACCATGATATCTCTCTTATAATTAAAATATTATATCTTGGATATATTTGCATCTTGCATGTTATCTAACCCATGTAGGTACTTAGTTGAAACAAATTCCATGAGATTGTAATCTACTCACATCTTGAGCAATCTCTACATCACCAAGTCTCTACACTATGGTGGCTGAATACAAGGAAGCACGGAATCATTCAAACATATCCTTTGACAAACTCTATGTTGAGCTTCATGATTATCATTTTTGGATACACAAGTGCTACTCCTTGCAAGAACTAACCCATGTAGGTAGAAGGACTAAAATTCCATGTGGTGCTCCCAACTCTTGATGAGCTACATCAACCTTGAGCAACCCACACAAGTTCAACAACATGGTCGACACCACCAACCAAGGTATGATATTCCATCTTAGAGAAGCTTTACTCCGAGTCATGAGCTAAAGCAACTCGACAAGATGTGAATACATCAAGATGCTTAAACTAAAAATGGTAACCCCATTTTGAGCTTAAACGATGAGTATGACCTATGATCAAGTGATCTCACTTGACTCCTAAGTCAATATACTCTAACATAGGTGACTTTGTCGCCAACCATCTCCAGATGAAGTCCTCCCGCGTTCTTTTCTGAGTTTTTGCATTTGTCTCATGCATATTTGATTCCCCTTTCAAAAAGAACTTCATCTAGATTTCTTTCTTTTCTTTTCTGTTGCTATGCATTTCTTGCATCCAATTCATTGCACATCATTCAATAAATTCCTTGCAAATCTTTGTGAGATCTTACTAGTCAAGTGAGCTGACGTGATAAGTGTTTTCTCTGTGATGGACTCGGTTTCACCGATTTTTTGTTTTCGGTCCAACTCAATCCTTTCGAGTACAACCGAAGCATACCACTTGGTGCCACCGATTTCCCAACAGGAAAAACAGTTTGCCACTTATTCTGTGTTTCTTCTACATCCAGCTCCACTCAATGAATCTTGTCCTCTACAAGCATCACAATTTTATCCAGTGCTTTGTGTTGTGACTCAAGGACCAAACCCATTCACAACAAATTCCAGAAGACCCTTCTTGGAAATTGATGTCAAAGGGGGAGAGAGAGATCACATCAAAGCTTATCACTTCCAAAAGGGAGAGAGTTTTAAGGGGGAGAAAGAGATCTCCAGGGGGAGAGAATACTCAAGTAGAAAGTGTTTCTCAAGGATCCCAGATGCTTGGTGTTCAAGAGGAGAGATGCCACATGTCTTTTTGGGGAAAGACATGTTCATATGTGCTTATTTGCATTAAGCTCTGTTCATTTATATCTTTTAGCCCTGATTTTCTGTTCCCTATCTTCTCCCAGTATCCCATGCTAGATTCAGGGGGAGCAAGACATCTAAGGGAAAGGAATCATTTAAATTCATTGCATATCTTTACTCTTGGGGACATGACTAATCCAAGGTGGTACTTAGTACTCACTCTCTACATGTCATCCCAGTCTTGGTATTCTTGTGGTTTCTTCTGTTTGCTCTGGCTAGTAGATGTACCTGTGTTATCTAACCTTGTTTGTGCAGGTTCATTCCACCCTAAGCCAAGTCAAGACTACAAGGTAAGTATATGCATCACACTCATGTGTATGAGGAATTCTTGCTGATGTACATACTGTTTACAAGAAGGACTCATAAGCATGAGGTATTTTCTTTAATATTCTTTGCTCGATGCATATGGCCAAGATACATGTAACACATTCCCAACTCTATCATGGTTATGCTCTCACATGCTTCTAAATTCCATATTCACATGATTACATACATGTAGGGGGAGCCTATGCTTGTTACATGTCTTTCCGAAGCTTTACATGCTACTCTTTATATCTTTATCTAAAGTTTGATGTATGTTGCCATCAATTACCAAAAGGGGAGATTGAAAGCACAAGTGCTCCCTAGGTGGTTTTGGTAATTAATGTCAACATATCTCTTGTTGGACTAACACTTTTATCTAGTATGTTTCAGACAAGTTCAACAATGGAGTGGCATGGACTAGAGGATTTGGGAACTCCTTCAATATGCTAAGGACAAAGGATTGGCTCAAGCTTCAAGCTCAAGACTCTTCATTTTATATTTTAGTGATCCAAGATCACATTGAGTCTATAGGAAAAGCCAATACTATCAAGGAGGGATGAGGTGTTGCTTAATGAGCCTCTTGCTTCATGTGCTTAGTGATATGATCCAAAACCCTCCACTACTTTCTCACATCCACATATGACCTAAACCTAAAGTCAAACTCGGTCCTACAGATTCTTTCTATCCGGCGCCACCGAGTTCAGATGTCATAGCCACTGCCACAAACCCTAGGCAAATCGGTTTCACCGATAGGGATCTCGGTCTCACCGAGATGGGATTGCAATCTCTCTGTGTATGTCCATTACCAAAATCGGTCTCACCGAGTTTGTGTAATTGGTACTACCGAGATTACAATGCAAACTCTCTGGGTAACTTATTACCAAAATCGGTCCCACCGAGTTTGAGTAATCGGTCCCACCGAGTTTGCCTGACCAACTCTCTGGTTAGCTAATTACCAAAATCGGTCTCACCGAGTTTGTGTAATCGGTCTCACCGAGATTACGTTATGCCCTAACCCTAACCATATCGGTCCTACCGAGTAGCATGTCAGTCCCACCGAAAACCCATACGGTCACTAGATTTGCTAAATCGGTCCGACCGAGTTTGTTGATTCGGTCCCATCGAGTTTGGTAAATTGTGTGTAACGGTTAGATTTTGTGTGGAGGCTATATATACCCTCCAACTCCTCTTCATTTGTGGAGAGAGCCATCAGAACAAGCCTACACTTCCAACATCCTATTTCTGAGAGAGAACTACCTACTCATGTGTTGAGGCCAAGATATTCCATTCCAACCACAAGAATCTTGATCTCTAGCCTTCCCCAAGTTGCTTTCCACTCAAATCTTCTTTCCACCAAATCCAAATCCTGTGAGAGAGAGTTGAGTGTTGGGGAGACTATCATTTGAAGCACAACAGAAAGGAGTTCATCATCAACACACCATTTGTTACTTCTTGGAGAGTGGTGTCTCCTAGATTGGCTAGGTGTCACTTGAGAGCCTCCGACAAGATTGTGGAGTTGAACCAAGGAGTTTGTAAGGGCAAGGAGATCGCCTACTTCGTGAAGATCTACCGCTAGTGAGGGAAGTCCTTTGTGGGCGACGGCCATGGTGGGATAGACAAGGTTGCTTCTTCGTGGACCCTTCGTGGGTGGAGCCTCCGTGGACTCAGCAGAACTGCTACCCTTCGTGGGTTGAAGTCTCCATCAACGTGGATGTACGATAGCACCACCTATCGGAACCACGACAAAAACATCTGTGTTCCAATTGCGCTTGAATTCTCCAAACCCTTCCCTTTACATTCTTGCAAGTTGCATGCTTTAATTTCCGCTGCTCACATACTCTTTGCATGCTTGCTTGTTATGTATTGAGAATGTTAAACTTGTGCCTAAACTCCAGTTAAACCTAAAGAAGTTAAAAACTGCAACTTTGGTACTTAGTGTCTAATCACCCCCCCTCTAGACACCTCTTCTCAAGATCCTACATTATGTGACCCAAATCATGAGAGTGAGTTTAACTCCTGAAAGTTGGCACATATAATGTTCACCTGGCCCTTAATAACATTTACACTTACAAAGTATAATGAATAGTAAACTTAATTTCAAAGGCCTCTGATTCGAATACGATCAGTGAACCGTTCCAAAGGGTTAAGCTAAGATTCGGATACGATCATATAGCCCCCAGTGGCTTTGGCGATGCCGATCAAGTGGGTATCGACAGCTATGTTCTCTTTGGTTCGAATACGACCTATGTTTGAACAGGAAGCCCCCAAGTGACCATAAGAGTTGTTTAATGATGCTGATTCGAATACGATCCACGTCAGACCCAAAGAGGTTAAGCTATGATTCAAATATGATCAAGAAGCCCCCAGGTGGGTTTGGCAATATGCCGATCAAGTGGGTATCGACAGCTATGTTCTCTTTGGTTCGAATACGACCTATGTTTGAACAGGAAGCCCCCAAGTGATCATGGCTAGATTCAGATATGATCATAAGCCGGACCAAAGGGAAAGCCGGATTCAGATATGACCCGCTCCTTGTTGGTTGTTTCCACCACCTGTTTAAAAATACATATAAACCTTTGAGGGTGAAAAGGACAGAGGTCCTGCTTTATTGCTTTATATAATATATATAGTTTTAAAATATATACATCTTGAGAGCCGGTGGCTCAATTATAATAAGGCCGAAGATGAGCGATGTTCCACGGCCAGCGGGTCTCTTCCTCCGACTTCCGTGAGTCTTTGTGCTCTCGAACATCGATGAGGTAGTATGACCCGTTGTTCAGATTCTTGCTGACCACAAAGAGTCCTTCCTAAGGAGGGGATAGCTTGTGCATATCAGACTGATCCTGGATGAGCCGAAGCACTAAGTCGCCTTCCTGAAAGGATCTGCTTCTAACCCGGCGGCTGTGATAGCGGTGCAGGTCTTGCTGGTAAATCGTCGAGCAGGCTATTGCAAAGTCTCGCTCCTCATCCAACAAGTCAAGTGCATCCTGACGAGCTTTTTCGTTATCAGCCTCAACGTAAGCCGCCACGCGGAGTGAGTCGTGCCGGATGTCACTTGGCAGGACTGCCTCTGCTCCGTACACCATGAAGAAAGGTGTATAACCTGTAGATCTATTAGGCATTGTGTTGATGCTCCACAATACAGAGGGTAGCTCCTCCACCCAACAACCGGGAGTTCGCTGTAAGGGGACTAAGAGCCGGGGTTTAATGCCCTTCAGGATCTCCTGATTAGCTCTCTCTGCTTGACCATTGGATTGAGGATGAGCAACAGCCGAAACATCAATCCCGATATGTTCTCGTTGACAGAACTCTTCCATGGCACCTTTGGAGAGATTAGTGCCATTATCAGTTATGATGCTGTGTGGAAAACCAAAATGAAAGACCACCTTTTTTCATGAACTGAACCGCCGTGGCTGCATCACACTTACTGACCGGCTCTGCCTCAACCCACTTTGTAAACTTATCCACTGCCACCAGGAGGTGTGTCTTTTTATCCTTAGACCTCTTGAAAGGTCCAACCATGTCAAGCCCCCAGACTGCAAACGGCCAAGTAATTGGAATCATCCTCAACTCTTGAGCCGGCACATGAGCTCGTCGTGAGAATTTTTGACATCCGTCACATTTGCTAACCAGATCCTCCGTGTCAGCATGAGCCGTCAGCCAATACAAACCATGATGGAAAGCTTTGGCAATAAGAGATTTTGAGCCGGCATGATGACCACAGTCTCCTTCATGGATCTCACGAAGTATCTCCTGACCCTCCGCAGGCGACACACAATGTTGAAACGCCCCAGTAACACTGCAGTGATGTAACTCTCCATGAACAATTGTCATAGATTTATATCGCCTGATGATTTGTCTCGCCAAAGTATCATCCTCAGGCAACTCTCCCCGGGTCATATAGGCCAAATATGGCACTGTCCAATCCGGGATGACGTGCAGGGCTGCCACCAGCTATGCCTCCGGGTCTGGCACTGCTAGTTCTTCCTCTGTAGGTATCTTGACAGAAGGATTATGCAAAACATCGAGAAAAGTGTTAGGAGGCACCGGCTTACGCTGAGATCCCAGCCGGCTTAAAGCATCAGCCGCCTCATTCTTCCTTCGATCAATGTACTCCACTTGTGAAATGTCCAGCCACAGCATCAACTTCACGACGGTAAGCCGCCATAAGGGGATCCTTAGAATCCCACTTGCCTGACACCTGTTGAGCCACAAGATCTGAGTCACCCAAACACCTTACCTAGCTCAAACTCATCTCCTTGGCCATCCTGAGACCATGGAGTAAAGCCTCGTACTCAGCTGCATTGTTAGTACAAGGAAACATAAGCCGGAGCACATAGCAAAATTTGTCACCTCGGGGGGAAGTTAAAACAACTCCAACCCCCGAGCCTTCCAACCGCCTGGACCCATCAAAGTGAATAGTCTAATATGTGTTATCTGGCTTCTCCTCAGGTGCCTGCAACTCCGTCCAATCGTTGATAAAATCCACCAAGGCTTGAGATTTAATAGCGGTGCGTGGCATGTACTTCAAACCATGAGGCCCAAGCTCAATGGCCCACTTGGCGACTCATCCCGTGGCTTCCCTGTTCTGGATGATGTCTCCCAAGGGGGCAGAACTTACCACAGTTATAGGATGACCTTGAAAATACCGCTTCAGCTTTCGGCTTGCCATAAACACTCCGTAAACAAGTTTCTGCCAATGCGGATACCTTTTCTTAGACTCAATGAGCACCTCACTGATGTAGTAAACCGGCCATTGAACCGGATGCTCCTTGCCAGCCTCCTTACGCTCCACCACAATGGCAACACTGACAGCTCGTGAGTTAGCAGCCACATATAACAACAGCAACGGCTCTTTATCAATGGGAGCCGCAAGGACCGCGGCTCGCATAACTGTCTCTTTAAATCTTCAAAGGCAGTATTAGCAGCATCACCTGCATAAAAGTGTCCGCTTTCTTCATCATCGATACATCGGTAGGGCCTTCTCACCTAACCGACTTATGAACCGCTTAAAGCTGCAATACGACCTGCCGTCAATGAACATCATTGATGCACGCGGTTTAGCCAAAGAGGTAATTGCCTTGATCTTCTCCGGATTAGCTTCAATGCCTCTGCTTTGAGACCAGAAACCCAAGAGCTTGCTGCAGTACACCAAATACACACTTTTCCAGGTTAAGCATCATCTTATAAACCCGGAGATTATCAAAGGTCTCTTTCAAATCAGATATCAAGGTTTCCTTCTCTCTGGACTTCACCACGATGTCATCCACATAAGCGTGAACATTGCGCCCAATTTGATCGTGGAGACGGTTCTGTACACATGGCTGATAAGTTGCCTGAGAACTCTTGTGCCCAAATGGCATAGATACATAGCAGAAGGCTCCAAACGGAGTAATGAAAGCCGTCTTCTCCTGGTCCTTAACTGCCATTTTGATATGATGATAACCGGAGTAAGCATCCAAAAAACTCAAACGCTCGCAACCCGCCGTAGCATCAATGATTTGATCAATACGGGGGAGAGCAAAGGGATCAGCCGGACAAGCCTTATTTAAGTCCGTGTAATCCACACACATCCGCCAGGTGCCGTTCTTCTTGAGCACAAGCACCGGGTTAGCCAACCATTCCGGGTGAAAAACTTCCACAATAAACCCAGCCGCTAAGAGCCGGGCGACTTCCTCTCCAATAGCTTTCCGTCTCTCTTCGTTGAACCGTCGAAGAAACTGCCTGACCGGCTTATACTTCGGATCAATATTGAGAGTGTGCTCAGCGAGTTCTCTCGATACACCCGTCATGTCAGAAGGTTTCCATGCAAAGATGTCCCGGTTCTCACGGATGAACTCGATGAGCGCGCTTTCCTATTTAGGATCCAAATTGGCACAGATACTGAACTGCTTAGAAGAATCGCCTGGAGTGAAATCAACAAGCTTGGTTTCACCAGCCGACTTAAACTTCATCGCCGGGTCATGCTCGGTGGTTGGCTTCTTTAGAGAGGTCATATCCGCCGGGTCAACATTGTCTTGATAAAACTTCAGCTCCTCTTCTGCACAAATAGATTCAGCATAAGCCGCGTCGCCCTCCTCACATGCCAGGGCTACCTTTCGACTTCCATGCACAGTGATGGTGCCCTTGTGACACGGCATTTTAAGCTGCAGATAAACATAACACGGCCGCGCCATGAACTTGGCATAAGCCGGCCGAACCAAACAGAGCATGATATGGACTCTTGATTTTGACCACCTCAAAAGTTAATTTCTCAGCTCTAGAATCATACTCATCTCCAAAGGCCACTTCCAGTTCAATCTTGCCAACTGGGTACGCCGACTTACCAGGCACCACTCCATGAAAGATAGTGTTGGACGTCCTCAAGTCCTTATCAGTCAACCCCATGCGGCGAAAGGTCTCATAATAGAGGATATTGATGGTGCTACCTCCGTCCATGAGTACCTTAGTGAATTTATATCCACCAACTTGAGGTGCTACCACCAAGGCCAACTGACCCGGATTATCAACCCGGAGGGGGTGATCTTCCCTGCTCAATATAATGGGCTGTTCTGACAACCTCAAATAACGGGGAACCGCCGGCTCAACAGAATTCACGGCCCTCTTATGAACCTTCCGTCACGTTTGCACAAATTAGTGGTGAACACATGATACGCCCACCATTCACCGCTTCGGTGGCTTTGATAACTTGATCATTGCTTTGCTATTATCCCCTTGACCAGATCGCTGTTGATTATAGCCGCTTTGATTTCCTGAAGTGGAACTTGAACCACCGCCGCCATGAAAAGCCGCCCGGCGAGTCACCGCCCGACCCATGATTGCCATCAAACATGTTGGAATTCTTGAAAGCCTTCATGATCGCGCAGGCTTTCCATAAGTGAGTGGTGGGTCGTTCCCGGGTGCCGTGTCTCGGGCAAGGCTCATTGAGTAGCTTCTCAAGAGATGGGCCTGACCCGCCCGATCGAGGGGCGGTTTTCCTTACGATTCGATTGTTACCCTGCGCATTGGCATTGGCCACAAACTCCGGGTTACCCTCAGCCTTACGCTTGTTGCTTCCTTGATTCATCGGGTTATGCTGCTGACCCTTTCCATTGCTGTTCTTCTTTCCCTTCCCCGTCTTTTCCTCATCAGACGCGGGATCCTTGGTACTATCAGAGTCGGCGTATTTCACTAAAGCTGCCATCAGTGTACCCATATCATTGCAATCACGCTTAAGGCGCCCCAGTTTCTGCCTTAGCGGCTCAAAGCGGCAGTTCTTCTCCAACATGAGGACTGCAGAGCCGACATCCATCTTATCAGACGAATGTATTATCTCCTTGACTCGGCGCACCCAATGAGTTGTGGATTCACCCTCCTCCTGCTTACAATTGGTCAAGTCCACAATTGACATAGATTGCTTGGAAGTGTCCTTGAAGTTCTGGATAAACCGGGCCTTTAGCTCCGCACATGAGCTAATGGAATTGGGCGGCAAACCCTTTAACCAAGACCGGGCCGTTCCGTCCAACATCATGGTGAAGTACTTAGCCATTGTTGCGTCGCTGACCTCCAATAGCTCTATGGCCATCTCATAACTTTCCATCCATGCTCCGGGCTGTAAGTCAGCCGTGTAATTCGGCACCTTTCGAGGTCCCTTGGAGTCCTTGGGTAGACGTACATCCCGCAGAGCCGGCACCAAACAAGGAACACCTCCGGTTCTAGTAGCCACTCCTGCTCCGACGGAAGTCGTCGGATTCTCTGGGAGATCTTGATGAGCCGCCTGTTGAGCCGCCAGCTGAGCCGCCCGCTCGTCCTCCTGACGCATTTGGTCCTGCACCGGGTTATATCCGCCGGGCGGGTTACGGCGCTGGGCGTTGCTTGACAAAGCTTCTGACTCCATGTGCCTGCTGTAACTCGAACTCCGGTTTGGATGAGCCGGAGCTAACCAAGGCGGAGGAGTTGAATGAATCTTGTCCCGGCTGTATGAATAAGTCTCTTGCTGAGCCAAGGCTGTCTGGACGAGGTCTCTGATCCTCCGGGTCTCCACTGCTGTCGGATCATCACCGTCCACTGGGAGAGCCACCAAACGCGCCGATGCTGCGATTAAGTTCTCCATGGGGTTGGAAAAATGACCCAGTGGTATTGGTACATAGCAGGGCGGGGCCATACTCCCATGAGGAGGTGCCATCTCTCGAGGCTGAGCCGGTTGTCGGTGTCAAAACCGGCGGATCTCGGGTAGGGGGTCCCGAACTGTGCGTCTAGGCGGATGGTAACATGAGACAAGGGACACGATGTTTTTACCCAGGTTCGGGCCCTCTCGATGGAGGTAAAACCCTACTCCTGCCTGATTAATATTGATGATATGGGTAGTACAAGAGTAGATCTACCACGAGATCAGAGAGACTAAACCCTAGAAGCTAGTCTATGTTATGATTGTTGTTCGTCCTACGGACTAAAATCCTCCGGTTTATATAGACACCGAATAGGGTTAGGGTTACACAGAGTCGGTTACAATGGTAGGAGATCTACATATCCGTATCGCCAAGCTTGCCTTCCACGCCAAGGAAAGTCCCATCTGGACACGGGAAGAAGTCTTCAATCTTGTATCTTCATAGTCCAGGAGTCCGGCCAAAGGCTATAGTCCGGCTATCCGGACACCCCTAATCCAGACTCCTCAAGAGCCCTGAACCAGGCTTCAATGACGACGAGTCCGGCGCGCATATTGTCTTCGGCATTGCAAGGCGGGTTCCTCCTCCGAATATTTCATAGAAGGTTTTGAACACAAGGATAGTGTCCGACTCTGCAAAATAAGTTCCACATACCACCGTAGAGAGAATAACATTTACACAAGTTCAATCTGCTGACGTATTCCGTGGCGTGACATCACACCACGGCCAAGCTTTTATTTGAATCGTTTTGACTATCCAACCTCAGCGCGTTTAGCGAGGCGGTTTCCTTGGCATGTCTTGTCAAAGCAGAGACCGTGTCCCCTTATTCCGGGATTCTCATCAATACTGGCGTGGGTAACCCAATCGTGACCGTTGGCACGCCTCCTCTATTGAAGGCGAGTCCCGAACGGTCACGGGGAGGGTTCCTGGTATTCAACCTCTTTATAAAGAGACCAAGGCCCCGCTCCTTTTTCTCAATCTCCATCGAATCCGCCCCTCGAAGTTCCAACACCCAAAGCTCCAGATTCAGCGCTTGGACCTTCGATGATGTCCGGCCCGACCTCCAAGGCGGTGGATGCCTTCCTCCGTCACGGAAGAAGACGTCCTAAAGCTAAGAGATGCCAGGTATCTAACTGGCGAAATCTCGCATAGGCTGCCTGCTCAAGGGCAGGTTATTCTCACTCCCAAGCCCGGTGAAAGCATGGTGTTCACATCTCACTTTCTTTGGGGACTAAGTTTCCCGATGGACCCCTTCATGAGGGGCCTCATGTTTTATTACGGGTTGGAATTTCATGACTTGGATCCGGAGTCCATCCTCCACATCTCGTCGTTCATCGTTGTATGTGAAGCCTTCCTCCGCATTACCCCACACTTCGGATTGTGGCTCAAAACCTTCAAGGTGGAGCCGAAGATGATCAAGGGGCAACAGGAAGAGTGCAGAGGGGATGTTATAAGCAAGAATGCTAACGCTCCATGGCCCGAGGGCTCTTTTCAAAAGGAGCTCAGTCTATGGCAACAAGAGTGGTTTTATATCACAGCTCCCAGGGGCACCAAATGGGTGGCGCCACCTGCCTTTTGCTTGGGTCCTCCACTACGGCTGGCGTCATGGGTCAATAAAGGGCTTGACTGGGGGCCGTCCAAGGACGTGCCCTTGTTGCAGGGTCGTATTCGAGACCTCCTAGAGAGAGAGATCAATCTGGTCGTAGTAACGCAGGTCATGCTGATTCGTTGCATCCTGCCCTGCAAACGTCGCCCCTCCGCCTGTGGGAGTTCAATCTGGAGGGACCACGAGCTCTTCAACACTTCAGTGGCGCAACGCCCGTGGATATGAACAAACTGTTCTTCGGATCACAAGAAATGTGTCTGGACTTGACCGGGGACGCAGGTCTGAGCTGCAATCGCCCGGATGCTCAAGTAAGTAGTACCGTACCCGGACACGCTATCCGTATATTTATCATAAACTTGCCCTTAAAAGAGTTGTCCCTTAAACAGGAGTGGATAGCGAATGCAAAACTGATCTGGTGTCCGTCCCCCTCCCTGAGACTACACCGGATCCAGTTTTAACCAGGATGCTGGAGGCTGCGCCTTTAGGAGAAGGCGAAGGGGGGAACAAGGAAGCTACTGCCTCCACGAAGGAGGTTATCAAGAAAGGAGGGATCGAGAATCCCTCAATCCAAGGGGAGAAGAGGACCGACTCTGAAGATCCGGAGACCAAGGCCTCAAAGCGCGGGAAGAAATCTTCGCCAGAGGTCCTGCGCTTGAAGATGCCCCAGCCGCATTGTTTCCCCAAGGAGATCAGCCCTCCAACGAGCCGTAAGTAGAGAGGGGAGTTTATAAAATAAAATACATCCTTGTTTTATTTCTGAAGATGACCGAAATTTTACCTTGTAGTTCGGATCTCAGCCCTTCTCAGCAGAGCTCGTCGTCAGGGGATCTTCACCCGAAGATGATGGAGAGCGGAACGCCTCACCCTGCCGTACCGCCTAGCGAGGCGGACGATCCTGAGGTGTCGTCGCGAAGGGTTTCCCCGAATCCGGCAGGGGTGGAGTGCGGTCGTAGGGCCCCTCGGAGCCCTCCGTGTCCGGCTTCGAAAAAGGCCATCGGACGAGTCCGGCACCTCCTGGTGCACGGTCGGAGGAGTTGAAGGATCTGCTCGGGCGAGTGTCTATCTCTGAAGATCGCCGTGCATTGATGGGTACGGTGATTGAAAAAATTTCGTCCGCGGAAAGTGGGTTGTACGAGGCCACCAGGAGTTTACTGACGGGTTTTGAGGTACGTGCAATGGTGTTCCTTTTGACGGTTCCGCATATATAAGATGCGCCCTGTATAGATAATAGCCCCTGAGACTCGGTGCGTTGTCAAAAATGACAGCGTGCCGAGGATCATAGTCCCAGATATAATATGTCGCCCTTCCTATGTAGGTGGCGGGTTGTCCGGTGGCTAGCCGGACTGATGAATTTGCCGAACTAAAGCGGCAACTTGACGTGGCGGATGCCGACATCGCGCTTGTCAATAAGCGGTTGGACGAGTCACAAGGTATGCAGTTTCTCCGCGGACACCTAGTAAGGGAGCTTGATGCTCGTGCCTTACAACATGTATGCTTGATGCAGATGGTGCCGCTGCCATGGAGAATCTTCGGGCGGAGCTTGCCCGAGCCAAGGAGCAAGCCAGAAAAAGTGATGCGGCTGCCTTAAAGGCGGCCGAAGAGCTAAGAGCCAACCAGGCTGCTCATTACCGAAGCCAAAAGGAAATGGCCGAAATGGCCGTGAAGTTGAAGAACGCTACCGACCGTTGTGAGCTTCTTGAAAAAGAAGGTCGAGCGGAGCAAGAGGACCTGAAGAAGGCCACCACCGAGGCCAAGGATGCTCGCTCTGCGATGAGAGCTATGAAGGAGGAGCTACGTCAGGCCGGAGATATCGCGGCTGGAAAGCCTTTTCGCTGCGGAGGAAGTTCACGGATCCTAAATATGCTCAGTTGGACCGGCTGTGGAGTAGTGCGGATGCTTATCCGACTTGGCGGCGAAAGCGGGACGCGTCGAACACTTCGGAGATCAAAAAGATCACGAGATGGAAGAGCTTTTTTGGTCGCAGTTCCGTAGTCCAGAGCGTCCACTTCCATTAGCCGATCGTTTGTCCGAATGGGCGAAGCTGAATAGGTTGTTCGAACTTGCCATGAAGAATGTCGTGACTCATTTGTGGCTGAAAAGGCCCTAGACGAAGAGTTATTTTGGCTTGGTGCAGCAGTTCCTTGGTGCGGTGCCGCATATCAAGGCAATGAGGCGGTCAGCATGCATAGAGGGTGCGCGGATGGCTCTTGCCCATGTCAAGACACACTGGGCGGAGATGAAGGCCACCGATGTTGCAGCCCAAGATTCGGACGGAAGCCGAGTACCTGTCGAGCACTATTTTCAGGAAGTTCTACAGGGCGCTCATTTAATAGAGACGCAGTGCTCGAAGGATATTATGTTTGAATAACATGTATTATTGTGAAACAATGTTTCGATGGAATATAAAAGCTTTTTATACTTGTGCCTTCAAGAATTAAAAATACCTCTTGTGCAGCCGTTAATGTATATGTGTATATAACCTGGAAGATGCCATTCTTTGGCTTCAGCCCCCACGCATATAATGCGGGGGTGTTTGCAGAAAACGCATTTTCACACTTGATCCAACGTCTTGGTCCTACAAAGGAGGTGATAGCGTAGCAAACTAGGCAAACGGACTATAATGCTTTATCACTTTCACTTAGCCATAGGAGTTCGACAGTGGGGCTACTATATAGCCCCTAGGGGCACCGCGCTCACCCGAATTAGGGGCGCGTATGTGCCTGACCAGGAAACGGCCCTTCATCAATGCGGAGGAATTCTAAAGATTCCAGCGGGTCATCGAGTGGTTGACCAGTCTCGCGCTATATCATGACAGTCAATTTTCGGCTTTCTCTACTGAGGTGCTCCCATGGCTAAACCGGGGGCACAACCGCAGTAGTTCTCCTGGTGCCGCATTAGCCGATAGAGCGGAACGTAAGGCAGCAAAACACAGGAGCCGGGCAAACCCAACATTTGACCAAAGACATGATTCGGAGGTGATGCATATAAGGCCTAACTCGAGACGCCGAACACTCCCTAAGGTATTCGGTCTTTATGAAAACGGGTCGAACAATCGCCCTTGGTAAAAAGGCCCCTGGTGTCCACGTACGCGCAAAATTCTGACGTGGCCTGTGCCAAAGCGCCAGCCTCCTCCTCGGTTATAGCAAGAAACCGGGGGATGTGTATCAACAAGAGACAGTGAAAAAGGTTTACGCAGGGTCTTAATCTGAAAAGAATCCTTGCAACGGGTCCCTATTGCACGTCTGCGCCTGTGTCTCTGTTGTGTCGTATCCTGGACGGGTGTAGCATGGTGTTCATCTGTAAAAGGGAGGAACTTAGTTGAAAAAAAATCGTGCGAAAATGTACGTTATACTAAATAAACAAAGTACAATTCAAAGAATGAACAAAATTGAGAATTATTGTCTCTTGTTGTGGATGCGCGGAGCCCCTTGTACGGGGGTATGCGTCTAGCGAGCCCTTGTATGTTTACGCCGGACTCGTCCAGCCGTGTCCGGGGTTTGGACGACCTGTCTAAGTGTTTGTATTGGTGGAGCCGGTTAATTGTGGGGCTGTCAAGGCATCCGCACAATTTTCCGGACTCGAGGAACCTTCGATGTTTCCCTTTAATGAGATGATGCCACGTGGACCTGGCATTTTAAGTGTAAGAGATGCATAATGCGGTATTGCGTTAAAGCGGGCGAAATCTTCGCGTCCCAATAGTGCTTGATAGCTACTTGTAAATGGGGCGAGGTGGAAGGTTAACTTTTCACGGCGGAAGTTGTCGGGTGAGCCAAACACAACTTCTAGCAGTAGAGAGCCTGTACAATGGGCATATGTGCCTGGCATTACCCCTTGAAAGGAATTGTTGCTATGGAGAAATTTGGTTGGGTCTATCCCCATATTCCGGATTGTGTCCTGATATAGCAGGTTTAGATCACAGCCGCTGTCCATTAGGACTTGTGAAAATTGGAGTCCGCCAATTATCGGATCTAATATCAAGGCAGTCCAACCTGCGTTCCGTATACTTCTAGAGTAATCCCGATGGTCGAAGGTGATTGGTTTTAACAACCAGTGGTAGGACTCATCCGGGATAGGCCGTCTGGCGCGTACCTCTATGGGCGCCGCTCTATTTTTCCCTTTTGTCATGTGAAGTAAGTTCACTGTTTTGATTTCTTGTGAGAAATTCTTTTGTTTTCCGGTGCTCTGCTTTTGGGGTTCGTCATCGTCCTCGCTTGGTGTGTCGAGCCCCTTATGTTCGGCGTTGAGTTTGCCGGACTGCTTGAAGACCCAACAATCTCTGTGGGTGTGGTTTGCAGGCTTTCCGGGAGTACTGTGGATTTGGCATATCTTGTCCAAGATTTTGTTTAAGTTAGATAGTTCGTCCCTGTTATCCTTAAGGGGCAGCTTTTTATGATTCTGTCGAGAGCTTTTGAATCCGGCGTTGACTGTCGTGCTGTTCGGCTGTTTCCCTTGGTCCTACGCTGGTCCTTGCTGCGTCGTGGTTTCCCGTTTCCATCCCTGACTTCGGATGTACTTGGGTCGCTGGTGCTGCTTCTTGCTATCCAACTATCCTATCCCATGCAAAAGCGGGTCATGAGGCTTGTTAATGCGGCCATTGTTCTTGGCTTTTCTTGGCTGAGGTGTCTGGCGAGCCATTCATCTCGGAGGTTGTGTTTGAAAGCTGTTAAGGCTTCGGCGTCCGGACAGTCGACTATTTGGTTCTTTTTAGTAAGGAATCTGTTCCAGAATTTCCAGGCTGACTCTCCGGGTTGTTGGGCTATGTGACTTAAATCGTCGGCATCCGGAGGTTGGACATAGGTCCCTTGAAAATTTTCCCGAAAAGTATCCTCGAGCTCCTCCCAACTTCCAATGGTGTTTTCGGGAAGGCTTTTAAGCCAATGCCGGGCTGGCCCTTTGAGCTTGAGGGGTAAGTATTTTATGGCGTGGAGATCATCTCCTCTAGCCATGTGTATATGGAGGATGTAATCTTCAATCCATACTCCAGGGTATGTTGTTCCGCCGTATGCTCTATGTTTACGGGCTTGAATACCGCTGGAAATTCATGATTCAGCACCTCATTGGTGAAACATAGGGGGTGTGCGGCACCCCTATATTTAGGTGTACCGTGATGTTCAGATACTTGATGTGTTGCCTTGCTTACTAGAGCTTGCTTTCTTGGCCCGTAGATAGATCTAACTGGGCCATCTTTTTGATGCGAATCCTTGTGCGGATCGCGTGCCGGCTTGTGTGCGGCGCCGTTCACCGCTCTCTGTTTGCCATGGGGTCGTCCATCCGACCGGGTGGCCTCCTTGTTTTTTGATTGTGGGGGCTCTACGGCCTCCTCATCAAATTCGGGCAGTAGTTTTCGCTTTGGGTAGCTCTTTATTCGGCGATTGTCGCCGTATTTGTCTGCGGTGTTGAGTACTTTGCCCCATCTGATTCTGAGTGCATCTTCCTCTGTTTTGAGCTTCCACTTCTGTTTTTTCAGGCTACGTGCTGTGGCGACGAGCCTTTTGTGGAGGTTCTTCTGCTCCAGCAACTTGTCCGATGTGAGATCGTCCGGACTGTTATCTTCACCGGGAATGGGTTATTTATCCAGATTGTCCTGTTCGGACGGTTGCTCGATAGCATGTTCGTCGTCCACTGGTTCACCCTGCTCAATAGCTGGGTCTGTATGGCTATTATCTTTGTCGAGGCGGGACTCTGAGCGGCGCTTACATCGCCGTTTTGACTGTTTTTCGATGGAGCAATCCTTCGTAGCGTCCCGTTGTTCCTCGTCGTCGCTTCCTTTAGGTGTGTCCACCATGTATACATCGTGAGATGAGGTGGTTCTCCAGTGCCCTATAGGCGCTGGTTCATGCTCCTCCCCTACATCATCGTCCATACCGTCGATGTCTTCGGAGTCGAAGTCGAGCATGTCGGTTAAATCGTCGACAGTGGCTACGAAGTGGGTGGTGGGTGGGCTTTGAATTTCTTCGTCGTCCGTATCCCAACCTTCCTGACAATAATCCGGCCAGGGCTCTCCTGATAAGGAGAGAGACTTTATTGAATTCAGGATGTCGCCAAAGGGCGAGTCTTTGAAAGATGTCCGGCGGTGAATTCCATGATCGGCGCCCAATCGGATTCGATTAGCGGGGGCGCGGAAGGCTCGGAGTTCGGAGAGGAGTCCGGCACCTTGGAGTCACGAGCTTCGCAAAGGACGGGGTAGATGTACGGCTCAATCGTCGTAGAGATTGCAGCCCCCGAGGCGGTGTCCAGCCACCCGTCCTCGATCGACGCAGTCGGCTCCGAGCTCAAGGTCGGAGCGGACATCGGTCTTGACCTCGGGACACTCTCCGTGGCAGAGCTAGATCATGCCCCTCATGACAAGCGGCACGCTTGGCTGTGGCTCGAACCCGTCAAGATCAAGTCTCCGCGGACGTCACCGTGTAGTTCAAACTTCAAATCTGACCTGATGGCGGGGACGTAGCTTTCAATCTGCTCCGGATGGCCTTAATTGGCTCGCATGCAAAGCCGCCGGATACTGAAGATCTGTCCGGGAGAAAAGTCTCACCACTGGGCGCGCGTTATTGATGATCGGAGGAGCCATCGGGCCTAAAGATGACGACACATAGGAACTCTCAATGAAAGCACCAATGTCGGTGTCAAAACCGGCGGATGTCGGGTAGGGGGTCCTGAACTGTGCGTCTCGGCGGATGGTAACAGGAGACAAGGGACACGATGTTTTTACCCAGGTTCGGGCCCTCTCTATGGAGGTAAAACCCTACTCCTGCTTGATTAATATTGATGATATTGGTAGTACAAGAGTAGATCTACCACGAGATCAGAGAGGCTAAACCCTAGAAGCTAGCCTATGATATGATTGTTGTTCGTCCTACAGACTAAAACCCTCCGGTTTATATAGACACCGAATAGGGTTAGGGTTACACAGAGTCGGTTACAATGGTAGGAGATCTACATATCCGTATCGCCAAGCTTGCCTTCCACGCCAAGGAAAGTCCCATCCGGACACGGGACGAAGTCTTCAATCGTGTATCTTCATAGTCCAGGAGTCCGGCCAAAGGCTATAGTCCGGCTATCCGAACACCCCCTAATCCAGGACTCCCTCACCGGTCCTCCCGCTCCGGTTGTTATAAACTGATTTGCTTCGGGAGGGTTGCTAGGACCAGCACCGGGTGTAGCGAAAAGGTCCCGAGGGTCGTAAACCGGAGGCAAACGGGATTGAGTTTTCTGGTGCCTCCTTCTCATCACCTAATTAGATGCGTTCAGGCTCATATTAAGCTGGAAAGCCTCTGACTGGAGTTGCTACGCCCGTGCATCCAAAGCCGCCCGTTCCGTAGCTAACCTTGTGTCCTCAGCTTCCAAGGCCTCCTTGGCTCGAGCTATCTCCTCACGCACCTTTGCCACCTCCGCGTTATGCTCATCTTGATTTGCAGGAATAACTGTGGCGGTTAACAGGGCCGTCAGCTTATCCATGAGATCCATCAGCACCTGAGCCGACGGGCGCACAGGGCCTCCTGCCCCGGCCGCTCCTGACCCGGACATTATTGCTGTTGCAGCCGTTGAGTTTTGACCGGGTTGAGTACCAGCCATGAAGACTCCTGCCCAGCTTGGCGGCTCATAGGAGTCCGGAATACTAGAGCCGTCGGAACAGCCCCCAAGCATGCCCTCTTGTACTTGATACAGTGAATACGTTGAACCGGCGGACGAATCACCGTCAGAGAGGACGGCCGTCTCACCATCATCTTCAGATCCTTTAAAAAATTCCTCTCCGTGGATGCAGCCCACGAAGGCACGCTTCATGCCGGGTTGAACTCGGGCGGGTCTCGCGCGCTGAGCCGTCTCGACGAGGTCGATGCAGTTGTCCAGCTCAGGGCCCGGCTCACCAATCCGGCCGATGAAGACGTGGATTCCGCCGAAGGGGACCCGGTATCCGTACTCAATTGAGTCGGCGTCGCGGACCTAGCCTTCGTTGTCGATGTAGATCTTGCCACGACGACTCTTGGTCATCCGGCCCACTGCATATCCCTTGAGCCCTTCGAAGTTGCCCTTCAAGAACTCAAATCCACCGCGCGCTGGCCCCACGGTGGGCGTCAACTGTCGTGGAATTGTCACGGCAGATGTCCTCTTGAAAGGACTTAGTCGTGGAGCCATCGCAACTAAGAAGCTTAAAGGGGTTAATCGGGACAAAGGACACGAGAGGTTTATACTAGTTCGGCCCCTTACGGTGAAGGTAAGGCCTACGTCTAGTTGGGTTGGTATTGCTTGATGTTTCGATGACCAGAGAGTGAGATACGCTATGCCCGGCTCTCGATGAGTTGTTTCTTGCCCTAAGCCACCAGCGGGTCGTCCCCTTATATACACGGGTGGACGCCCTGCGGTCTACAGAGTCCCGGCCGGCTCATAAACAGTGTCCGGCTCGGTGACTAGTTAAATCTACCTTATGATACAAGTCATGCCATCATGGCGGTTTATCACTATGGGCCTTAAGCCGCCTGTGGGCCTTAGACCTTTTATTGAACCGCCATCTTCGTGCTTGGTCTTTGGGCTTCTTCCTAATGAGTCTTATTTGCGTAACCCGGCCCTCCTCGGCGGCTTACACCAATAGTTGTATCCCCAACACTTATCAGGTATCTGGCAAAGAGCAAATGTGACGGTGTGCAGTGAGGAAGAAAACATCAGCATGGAAGTCGGTCTTGAGGGCGCGGACGAAGAGATTTCGTGTGGTAGTGTGATGGTTTTTCCCACAAAACCTGGGAACATGTAATAGAACTCGAGAACCTGGAGATTCTTCAGTCTTGGGGATCGAAGCCAGGCGTCAACTGTAGAGCGTCTGCAGTGGAGGTAACACACCGGAATACAAAGACGATGAACTGTGCCCCCATGACCGGAGAGGATGGCTTCCGGAAGACACGAACCATCAACGTCAGGTTGAAAACTACACCGAGTTCCAAAATATCTAATGCGAATGACATCCTTACTAGGGAGCATGGACAGTACGTCGATATGAACTGTTTCTAGGGGCTTAAAAAGACGACCGACCGGGATATCACTGCAGTCGAGATTCAGAGGAGCGGTGCGCCATAAAGGACGCCACCTACGTGCGAGGATTTGAGTGCGAACGCCTTCCTTAGTGGACAGACGGGAGATCACCTCACCGAGGATGGCGTCCGGGAGGTCGCTGATGCGGTCCGGACCAGACTTCTTTTCTTGATCCTTGGATCCAGTAGGCGCACCCTCGCCGCTTCCGGCCGCTACCGCGAAACCACCAGAGGAAGGCATCACCGGTAGCGCGAGCCTCGCCCTCTTGGTGCTCGCGGCACCGGAGTAGACCTCCATCTCCGTCTCCATTGTTGGGATTGCGCCGCCTACGAGCGCCGCTATATGTGGCGTGGATCTGGACAGGCGATGGATCTGGAGAAATGGACTAGCCTGTCAATCCACGAAACGACTTAAATACCCACGACGAGGAGCGGAAGGGTCTAGATTAATTACTTCTTCTATTTTTCTTTCTGACAGGAGGGCCCGGGTTAAGTACTACTTGTAGCAAGTCAATGCTATATGGGTGCTTGAAACATTAAATAAAACCACGACTTTCAAGGTACGAAATGCACTGTTGCACACGTAGACCAGGCACGGGCGTGCCCCTCAGTGCTTTAATTATTTACGGCACACATGCACTAGAAGAATCTGTTCGACGCCGGAAGCACGGTGGACTCGGTAGGAAAGAGAGGCACCCACGTGACGCCCACGAAGGCATGGGCTAGCACTCTGTGCAGCGACGGTTATGTACGTTTGTGACTCTCTGTGTTTCAGTCATTAGGGTCACAGGCACAGGAGTCAAATCCACAAAGGCATCGTGTGGTATTATATAGATTCATGCTCGCTTGTGTTTGGGTTCCGAATGATTCAGACGACTCGTTCAGACGGAGAGGCACGGACGAGAAGCCCATGGTGGCATACTTTAGTATTAGAGAGGGTCACAATCATGCGTTTATTGCGCATGGTCGATGGTATTACACAGAGTCATGCTCGCCTGTGAGATTCGACCAGACGGAGATGCACGACCGTCTAGCCCACGGAACTAAACCTTCGTCTTACGCACAGCCACGGGCGTTTACTCTGTGAGGCACGGAATTGCCTATATGAGGGACGCTAATTTTAAAAGCTCATTTCCTTGTATTTAAAAGTATAGACGTTAAGTCCATAAAAAACCGGTGCAGTACCGAGTTGCGTCACGCTTCTTTCTTGATTAAGACGTCGATGTTCGTGGCTAACTGTGTTTCAGTGTCAAGGCTCACAAGCACGGGCATACATCCCTCGAAGGCATGGCGTGCTATTATATAGAGTCACGCACAAAGGTTTTCTGATTGTGTTCCGAATGAGTCGGTGGACTCGGTCAAAAGGAGAGGCACGGACGTCCAGCCCACAGCTGCATGGTTCATTCCTACCCGGAGTCACGTTTGTGCGTTTATTACGAAAACCTAGTAGAATCGGGAAACTGTCCTTGTTACAATTGTTTTTGTTGTGAGATTTTTAACTCAAATGCACAAAAGGCGACTTTGTATGTTTAGTAGCGTTACGATCCTTTACGCACGAAGATGACTTTTTGTGTGTCAGTATTTCAGGTCACAGGCACGGTTGTCAAACTCACAAACGCATGACGTGTAATTATCCAGAGTCACCTTGGTGTCTCTTTGTGTTCCAAATGCATCCGTTGACTATATTACCAGGACAGGCACCGTCGGGATGGCGATGGAGGCATGCTTGTGTTTTGTGCGGAGCCACGTTCGTGCGTTGATTGTGGAAACACAATGTTTCGATGGGCGTCTCCACGTATTCAGGTGTGAATGCCATGTGGCGATGCCACGGAAACCCAAGGGTCCGACGGGCGTCTCCTCCGGTGACGCCGGTCTGGCTCGTCGTCAGAGGCCAGGCTCCGGCTATTTAAGGCGGACGGGCGACGTCTCGAAACCCTAGCCACACCCTCTTTCTTGGACTGTCCAGATCCACGCCACATAAAGCAGCGCTCGCAGGCGGCGCGATCCTAGCAATGAAAACAGAGATGGAGGTTTACTTCGGTGCCCCGAGCACCAAGAAGGCGAGGCTCGTGCCACCGGCGAATCCTTCCTCTAGTGGTTTGGCGGTAGCGGCTGGAAGCGAAGCGGCGAGGGTGCACCTACTAAATCCGAGGATCAAGAAGAGAAGTCTGGTCCCGATCGCATCAGCGACCTCCCGGACAGTGTCCTCGATGAGATCATATCCCGTCTGTCCACTAAAGAAGGTGTTCGCACTCAAATCCTCGCACGTCGGTGGCGCCCTGTTTGGCGCGCCGCTCCTCTGAATCTGGACTGCCGTGAGATCCCTGTCCCACGTCTTTTTAACCCTCTAGATCAAGTACATTTCTAGTTGGTCACCGTGAACTCCGCCACACCGGAGGAACTCGTCCGCGTAACATACATTGGAACTTTTTTTTGAGGAGAACATGTCGGTGAAGATAATTCCTATGATGATTCGTACCTTCCAGAGGCCATCCTCTCCGGGCGTCAGAGTGCAGTTCGCCGCCTCTGCATTCCGGCATCCTACCTCGCCTGCAGGCACTCCATGGTCGACGACTGGCTTTGATCCCCAAGACTGAACAATCTCCAGGTCCTCGAGTTTTACTACCTGTTCCCACCATGCTTGAGACAACATGGCATAGGGCCATTCTCATGCCCTTCGCTCATGCCATCACCACCAGCATTAAACCCTCAGATTTCCTCCTCTCTCCAAACCATCTCCTTTGCTCTTTGCAATTTACCAGAAAATTATGTACGGGTGCTTAAACTAGCACTGCTCATGAGACTCTCGCTAGTAGATGTTGATGTATCGGACGTCTCATTACAAAGCATCATCAGCTCTACTTCTCCTACACTTGAGTCTCTGCTGATTGTTTGGACAGTCAGACACCATTGCATCAGAATAAACTCACCTAACCTTATAAGCATCGGCATTTCTGGTTACTATGGGAAAATTGTTATAGAAGATGCCTCGTCACTTCAACGGTTGATTTGTGATGGTGATTGCAAAAAGTTGCGGATAGTTATCACCTCTACACCTAAACTGCAGGTCATAGGCAAATTATCTAATATTTTCTGTGAATCCGGCGTCACAAATGACCGTATAATTATTTAGGTACTGACTTTCAACAATACTTTCACCTCGATTCATTGGTACGAACAAGTTCCATGCAATTCAACCTTTACTCTACTAATATTATGTTTTATTCTACATGAAGCGTTTTCCGACAGTCAGCACATCCGCAGCGGTTCATTCTATCAAGACGTTGTCTATCAGCATGGATTATGACCTGCACGCAGTCTTTTCCTTGGTGGAACACTTCCGAAGCTTGGAAAACTTGTATATCGAGGTGATGCTTCTCACACAAATTGTAAAACACGTACCATGCATGGTGTAGAAATCCATTCAACAAAAAAAACGTCACATACATTTCTATGTAACGGACAAAGGTGTATATAGTCATGGACCAGTATTAGAACAAAACTAAAAAAAGCTTTTATTACAACAGAAGTTATAGAATTATTCCTTCACTTGCTCTCCCAGCAGAATCACTCTTTATGGAGCTTAACCATTTCAAATATTCATGTTTATTCAGGAAATAGCCTCTAATGAAGAAAGTCTTGCGAATGACTGTTCTTGCAAGCACCATCATGATGTTCGTTTGAAGTCACCGACGCTGGAAAGCTATGTTCAATGCGAGAAAAGCATTAGATTTACGACATTCTTTATTCTCAACGCAGCACAGCTGTAGACTATGAGGATCAAGTTTCTTCTTCAGCAAGACTTCACGGAAGAATTCTATAGACAGCCACAAGACGTGCTTCAGTGGGACAAAAAGGCTTCTAAACATGCTTGCCTTAGGTTGTCGCCAAGTCGCAACCACGGGAGCTTGGATCTAAGGCACGCATGTGTTGAGCACCTGGATTTAAAGGATCCATTCACTTGTAAGTGCTGAAAATAGTGCTGGAGTGAGATGTTGCCGCCACTTTCCGGTTTGAAATTTACGTAGGTGTGGTGAAACAAACAATGCCCGTACCTTTTTTGCTCAATATGTAACCTTCCCAACAGCGAACTCAGTATTTCAGTCGAGGGCTAAACGGTCTTTTGCTCATGCCGTACATTTCATTAACTAAAAGGGCTTCAAGTCTCTACAGCCACGGCTATGTACATTTGTGACTTTCTATGTTTTAGTGATAAGGGTCACAGGAACGGGCATCAAATCCGCAAAGGCATTGTTTGGTATTATACAGAGTCATGTTCGCTTGTGCTAGCGTTTGTGTTCCGAATGATTCAGTGAACCAAGGTTTGTCAGCAAACACACAGACGGTCATGACTTCATAGAAAAGTGATTCAAGATGCACTGTTCTACCTGTCACACAGGCACGACCATGGCAAACGCACGGTTTGCCACGAACCACACAACGGCCAAGAAGTGATACGGCGCGCACCGTTCTACATGCAACACAGGCACGCCCATTGAGGGAGTCCTGGATTAGGGGTTGTCCGGATGGCCGGACTATAGCCTTTGGCCGGACTCCTGGACTATGAAGATATAAGATTGAAGACTTCGTCCCGTGTCCGGATGGGACTTTCCTTGGTGTGGAAGGCAAGCTTGGCGATACGGATATGTAGATCTCCTACCATTGTAACCGACTCTGTGTAACCCTAACCCTCTTCGGTGCCTATATAAACCGGAGGGTTTTAGTCCATAGGACGAACAACAATCATACCATAGGCTAGCTTCTAGGGTTTAGCCTCTCTGATCTCATGGTAGATCTACTCTTGTACTACCCATATCATCAATATTAATCAAGCAGGAGTAGGGTTTTACCTCCATCGAGAGGGCCCGAACCTAGGTAAAAACATCGTGTCCCTTGTCTCATGTTACCATCCGCCTAGACGCACAGTTCGGGACCCCCTACCCGAGATCCACCGGTTTTGACACCGACATTTGTACTTTCATTGAAAGTTCCTCTGTGTCGTCATCCTTAGGCCCGATGGCTCCTCCGATCGTCAACAACGATGCGGTCTAGGGTGAGACTTTTCTCCCCGGACAGATCTTCGGCGGCTTTGCACTGCGGGCCAATTCACTTGGCCATCTGGAGCAGATTGAAAGCTACGCCCCTGGCCACCAGGTCAGATTTGGAAGTTTGAACTACATGGCTAACGTCCGCGGAGACTTGATCTTCGACGGGTTCGAGCCACAGCCAAGCGCGCCGCACTGTCATGAGGGGCATGATCTAGCTCTGCCACCGAGCAAAGTCTCGGAGGTCGCACCGGTGTCGCCCGACCCTTAGCTCGGAGCTGACTGCGCCGATCGAGGACGGGTGGCGGGACACTGCCTCGGGGGCTGCGATCTCTATGGCGCTTGAGCCGTACACCTACCCTGTCCTTTGCGAAGCTCGTGACTCCAAGGTGTCGGACTCCTCTCCGGACTCCGAACCTTCCGCGCCCCTGCCAATCGAATCCGATTGGGTGCCGATCATGGAGTTCACCGCCGTGGACATCTTTCAGCATTCGCCCTTTGGCGACATCCTAAATTCACTAAAGTCTCTCTCTTTATCAGGAGAGCCCTGGCCTGACTACGGTCAGCAAGGTTGGGATGCGGACGACGAAGAAATTCAATGCCCACCCACCACCCACTTCGTAGCCACTGTCGATGATTTAACCGACATGCTCGACTTCGACTCCGAAGACATCGACGGTATGGACGACGATGTAGGGGAGGAACATGAACCAGCACCTATAGGGCACTGGAGAACGACCTCATCTCATGATGTATACATGGTGGACACACCTAAAGGAAACGATGACGAGGAACAACGGGATGCTACGAAGGGTCATTCCCTCGAAAAGCAGTCAAAACGGCGACGTAAGCGCCGCTCAAAGTCCTGCCTCGACAAAGACAACAACCATACAGACCTAGCCATAGAGCAGGGCGAACCGGTGGACGACGAACATGCTATCGAGCAACCGTCCGAACAGGACAACCTGGATAAACAACCCGTCCCCGGCGAAGATAACAGTCCAGCCGATCTCACGCCGGACAAGTTGCTGGAGCAGAAGAACCTCCACAAAAGGCTCGTCGCCACTGCACGTAGCCTGAAAAAGCAGAAGCGGAAGCTCAAAACAGCGGAAGATGCACTAAGAATCAGATGGAGCAAAGTACTCAACACCGCAGACAAATACGGCGACAGTCGCCGAACAAAGAGCTACCCAAAGCGAAAGCTACTGCCCGAATTTGATGAGCAGGCCGTAGAGCCCCCGCAATCCAAGAACAAGGAGGGCCGCTCGGATAGACGACCCCATGGCAGACATAGAGTGGCAAATGGCGCCATACACAAGCCGGCACGCGATCCGCACAAGGATTCGCATCAAAAAGATGGCCCAGTTAGATCTATCTACGAGCCAAGAAAGCAAGCTCTAGTAAGCAATGCAACACATCAAGTATCCGAACATCACGGTACACCTAAATATAGGGGTGCCGCACACCCCCTATATTTCACCGATGAGGTGTTGGATTATGAATTTCCAGCGGGATTCAAGCCCGTAAACATAGAGGCGTACGACGGAACAACAGACCCTAGAGTCTGGATTTTGGATTACATCCTCCACATACACATGGCTAGAGGAGATGATCTCCACGCCATAAAATACTTACCCCTCAAGCTCAAAGGGCCAGCCTGGCATTGGCTTAAAAGCCTTCCTGAAAACACCATTGGAAGTTGGGAGGACCTCGAGGATGCTTTTCGGGCAAATTTTCAAGGGACCTATGTCCGACCTCCGGATGCCGACGATTTAAGTCACATAACTCAACAACCCGGAGAGTCAGCCCGGAAATTTTGGAACATATTTCTTACTAAAAAGAACCAAATAGTCGACTGTCCGGACGCCGAAGCCTTAGCAGCTTTCAAACACAACGTCCGAGATGAATGGCTCGCCAGACACCTCGGCCAAGAAAAGCCAAGAACAAGGGCCGCATTAACAAGCCTCATGACCCGCTTTTGCGCGGGAGAGGATAGCTGGCTGGTAAGATGCAGTACCAGCGACCCAAGTACATCCAGAGTCGGGGATGGAAACGGGAAACTACGACGCAGCAAGGACCAGCGTCGGACCAAGGGAAACAGCCCGAAGAGCACGGCAGTCAACGCCGTACTCAAAAGCTCTCGGCAGAATCATAAAAAGCTGCCCCTTAAGGATAACAGGGACGAGCTATCTAACTTAAACAAAATCTTGGACAAGATATGCCAAATCCACAGTATTCCCGGGAAGCCTACAAACCATACCCACAAAGATTGTTGGGTCTTCAAGCAGTCTGGCAAACTCAACGCCGAACACAAGGGGCTCGACACACCAAGCGAGGACGATGACGAACCCCACAAGCAGAGCACCGGAAAACAAAATAATTTCCCACAAGAAATCAAAACAGTAAACTCACTTCACGTGACAAAAGGGAAAAAATAGAGCGGCACCCATAGAGGTATGCGCCATACGGCCTATCCCAGAGGAGTCCCGCCACTGGTTGTTAAACAAATCACCTTCGACCATCAGGATTACTCTAGAAGTATACGGAATGCAGGTTGGACTGCCTTGATATTAGATCCGATAATTGGCGGACTCCAATTTACTCAAGTCCTAATGGACGGCGGTAGTGATCTAAACCTGCTATATCAGCACACAATCCGCAAAATGAGGATAGACCCAACCAAATTTCGCCACAGCAACACTTCCTTTCAAGGGGTAATGCCAGGCCCATATGCCCATTGTACGGGCTCTCTACGGCTAGAAGTTGTGTTCGGCTCACCCGACAAATTTCGCCGTGAAAAGTTAACCTTCCACCTCGTCCCATTTACAAGTAGCTATCAAGCACTATTGGGACGCGAAGCTTTCGCACGCTTTAACGCAATACCGCATTATGCATCTCTTACACTTAAAATGCCCGGTCCACGCGGCATCATCTCGTTAAAGGGAAACATCGAGGGTTCCTCGAGTCCGGAAAATTGTGCGGTTGCCTTGACAGCCACACAATAAACTGGCTTCACCAATACAAGCACTTAGACAGGTCGTCCAGACCCCGGACACGGCTGGACGAGTCCGGCGTAAACATACAAGGGCTTACTAGACGCATACCCCCGTACAAGGGGCTCCGCGCATGCACAACAAGAGACAATAAAGCTCAATTTTATTCATTTTTTGAATTGTACTTCGTTTATTTAATATAACGTACATTTTCGCACGATCGTTTTCAACTAAGTTCCTCTCTTTTACAGATGAACACCGTGCTACACCCGTCCAGGATAGGCACAACGGAGACACAGGCGCAGACGTGCAGTAGGGACCCGTTGCAAGGATTCTTTTCAGATTAAGACCCTGCGTAAACCTTTTTTTACTGTCTCTTGTTGATATGCATCCCCCGGTTTCTTTCTATAACCGAGGAGGAGGCTGGCGTTTTGGCATAGGCCACGTCAGAATTTTGCGCGTACCTGGACACCAGGGGCTTATTACCAACGGCGTTGTTCGGCCCGTTTTCGTAAAGACCAAATACCTTAGGGAGTGTTCGGCGTCTCGAGTTAGGCCTTATATGCATCAGCTCTGAATCATGTCTTTGGTAAAATGTTGGGTTTGCCCGGCTCCTATGTTTTGCTGCCTTACGTTCCGCTCTATCGGCTAATGCGGCACCAGAGAACTATCGCGATTGTGCCTGGTTCGCCAAAGCGAGCACCTCAAGAGAGAAAGCCGAAAACTGATCATCATGATATAGCGTGAGACTGGTCAACCACTCGATGACCCGCTAGAATCTTTAGAATTCCTCCGCATTGACGAAGGGCCGTTTCCCGGTCAGGCACATACGCGCCCCGAATTCGGGTGAGCGCGGTGTCCCTAGGGGCTATATAGTAGCCCCACTGTCGAACTCCTATGGCTAAGTGAAAGTGATAAAGCATTATAGTTCGGTTGCTTAGTTTGCTGCGCTATCAACTCCTTTGTAGCACCAAGACGTTGGATCAAGTGTGAAAAGGCGCTTTGTGCAAACACCCCCGCATTATATGCGTGGGGGCTGAAGCCAAAGACTGCCATCTTTCAGGTTATATACACATATACATTAACGGCAGCACAGGAGGCATTTTAATTCTTGAAGCCACAAGTATAAAAAGCTTTTATATTCCATCAAAACATTGTTTGTCAGTAATACATGTTATTCGAACATAATATCCTTCGAGCACCGCGTCTCTATTAAACGAGTGCCCTGCAGAACTTCCTGAAAATAGTGCTCGACAGGTACTCGGCTTCCGTCCGAATCTTGGGATTCAACATCGGTGGCCTTCATCTCCGCCCAGTATGTCTTGACACGGGCAAGAGCCATCCGCGCACCCTCTATGCATGATGACCGCCTCATTGCTTTGATATGCGGCACCGCACCAAGGAACTGCTGCAGCAAGCCAAAATAACTCTTCGTCTCGGGCCTTTTCGGCCACAAATGAGTCACGACATCCTTCATGGCAAGTCCGGACAATCTATTCAGCTCCGCCCATTCGGCCAAACGATCGGTTAATGGAAGTGGACGCTCTGGATTACGGAACTGCGACCAAAAAAGCTCTTCCATCTCGTGATCCTTTTGATCTCCGAAGTGTTCGGCCGCGTCCGCGGCACTCGCCGCCAAGTCAAGATAAGCATCCTCCATACTCCACAGCCGGTCCAACTGAGCATATTTAGGATCCGTGAACTTCCTCCGCAGCAGAAAGAGCTTTCCAGCCGCGATATCTCCGGCCTGACGTAGCTCCTACTTCATAGCTCTCATCGCAGAGCGAGCATCCTTGGCCTCAGGGGTGGCCTTCTCCAGGTCCTCTTGCTCCGCTCGACCTTCTTTTTCAAGAAGCTCGTAGCGGTCGGTAGCATTCTTCAACTTCACGGCCATCTCGGCCATTTCATTCTTGCTTCGGCAGTGAGCAGCCTTTTCGGCTTTTAGCTCTTCGGCCGCCTTTAAGGCAGCCGCATCACTTTTTCTAGCCTGCTCCTTGGCTCGGGCAAGCTCCGCCCGAAGGTTCTCCATGGCAGCGGCACCATATGCATCAAGCATACATGTTGTAAGGCATGGGCATCAAGCTCCCTTACCAGGTGTGACACTCCAAAAATTTTACTTGGTTTTTGACAAAACCCTTTTATTTGATTTGAAGGAGGCCATTTAAAATCTTTCCAAAAGCCCCTCCTTCTCAAAAAAAATTTCTCCTATGACAAGTATTTTATTTTTGTATCTTCCTCAACATTGGTGTTTGGTTTTAAAAAACCTTCCTTCTGATTTTAACTCATCTCAATAAATTTTTGGAAAAAAAAAACTAAATTTTCTATTAAAAAGAAACCCTATGGGTTTTGGGGCTATTCTTTTGTTTTGCAACCACCCTTTGTTTTACCATGCCCCATGTTAATATTTCTCCCAAATCCCCTCCCTCCACTTTGGGCCAAGCCAAATATTCTATTCCAACAAGTTCAACCCATTTTTGAATTCTCTTTCATTTATTTTATCCCCAAAAGTAATTCTGCCTTTTATTTTGGGCCTAGGTGATTTACAAAGGAAGTGTCTGATTTCCTTTGAGTTTTGACCTCAAACCAACTCCTCTGGCTAGTCCCTAACACCCCCGACCTAGATCCATCAAGATCCACTCTGCCTTAGTTCAAAAATTTCAAGTTTCACACACTGCAAGTTTGGACCAGATTTGGCAAATTTGGTGAAATTCATATTTTTACTTCTCCAAAAATTATACCAAAATTCAGGCAGCCCCCAGGTGCATTGAGAGGCCACCCCACCAAAGATCAGCTCCAGATAAAATCCCCACATGCCAAAATCATTTCATCGAACACCTGGCAGGCACTGTTGTTGTTCACTTTCAGAGTTCAGTGTTTCAGTCGACTGTCAGTGTTGTTTTCTTCAGAGTCGGGGCGTCGATCTCACCAGTGCCCACTCTGGAGCCTTGTGCACTGCACCTTCCTCTTATCCAGAGCGCCACACGGTCCCTTGGACGGACATCACCGTCGATGGTGACGTGTCCCACCGACGCCGGTAGCTTCTGCGGTGGCAGAGCCAACCGAGGCGGCCAACAGGGATCAGCCCAGCTTTTGGCGCCGTCCAACACCGCCCAAACCACCCGAGGCCTCCGCGTGGCCGTCTGCTTGCCTGCGCACGCTGCGGCGCTGTCGCCGTGGCCTGAGCAGCGCAGAGCGCGCTCCCTGCCGCCGACGTGCTCCGTGCGCCGTTCCGTTCGGAACTTGGAGTGGCAGCCAAGGTAGGCCAAGTTTAGCGCCTAAACCAAACCAGTAAACCTCCACGATGATGCCTAGCTCCCTAAACCGCCTGACCAACCGTTGCACCGCCGTAATCGTCGCCGGAGATTTCCCGTTCACGGCCACCGCCTCGGATCATCTATAAAAGGAGGTCCCGCGCTCGTTCTCGACCCCGCACCACCACTCCACCTCACCAGAGCCCCGCCAAGCCACCAGGAGGACCCCGAGGAGGTCTCCTTCCCTGACTCCGGCCACCCCGATCCGCCTCGGGCTCCGGCTTGATCCACACAGGAGAGGCCACCTCCGATTCCCAAACCTCGTCAGCAGCCCTCTGGTGCACCCAATGTTCTAACCCGAGCCTCGATTCAACCAGTGTAGCCCTCCCCGACGAGATCCACCAACGCCCGAACCACCGCCCGCCGGAGTTGAGGCCACCGTCGACGTGGTGCTCACCATCGACCAACTCCACCACCCACAGGTGCGGAAGGACCCAAGGAACCCGTAGGTACCACCCACTCCTCCAAACTCGCCGTGGATCGCCGCCGGCGACCACCGCAGCTCTCGGGCTCCGGTGACTCTGTTTCAGAGTTTAAATCCGACAAGTGGGACCCCCCGTCAGCTTTTTATTATTTTTGAAACGTTTTCTGAAAATGCCTTCGGGCAGGATACGTCTTCCTTTGGAGTTGGCGGGTTTTTAATCAAACCGTTTCTGTTCTTATAAGCTAGCCCCTGGGAACTTTCTGTTTCATTAGAGACAAGTCCATGGACTAAAACCTTTATAACTTTTAAACAGAAAATGATTTTTGATTGATTCTTTTTCTGTCACCTTTATTTTTCTGTGTAGTTTTTTACCATATTGATTTAAAAAATGTTTGGAACACTTTTTATGCACACACACGGTATTTACGTTAGTACGTATCTTTTCTTGTACCGTAGATACCGGAAGAGGTGACGGGACCGCGAACTTCACCGAGCTAGACTCCGACTACTCCGAACCAGGCAAGCACGTTTGAACCTTTGATATGATGAGTGTTTTGCATGTTTGCATTGAGTAGTCAGTTCATGGCATGATTATATGCATATCGGTAAGAGTTATATTACATGCAAAGCCATTGCAAGTGAGCTTCGAAACTCGATGTGTGATTCGATGTGAGTTTACATGATCATGTGGTGACATGATGGGTGGTAAGATGGTACTGTTGTGGCATGCCAGTCTTATGCCATACAACTTAACTCCAGTGTCAACGTGAATCAAGTCACGTGATCACCCGTTCTTTTCCTTGTACTACCACATGTCTTCTTTATGAATATGGTTTAGTAAGTTGCAAACCTCTTTCCTGGTACACACCAAACAGAGGGGCCGGGATGAGGGTTCCATGGCCCTGGATTAAAGCCCGTCATCCGATCAGGGAGCATGGGTGTTTCCGGTTGGGACCGAGAGGGGGGCACCCCATAGAGCGCGCGAGATAAATTTGATCCCATGCTATTCGAGGTTGTGACCTCCCCGTCTTAGAGTTTTTCTTGAACGTTGCCTAGGGTGATTCCTGGTAGCGGAATGTGGAATTGGGTGTGTACTGGATTGATGTGTTTCTTCTAAAATACCGTAAACGGAACTAGTCCCTTGCGACTACTGAAATCCGTTGGCTGTGGTTTAATAGTACAAACTCTGCAGAGTCAAACTCATCCAAGTAACCGTATCTATGATCAAGGTCGGTGTTCAACTTGTCCTTGTCAATCTCAGTGTCAGTATCTTTGACGATCTCCGGTGAACAACCATGTGTAGAAAACTTGGCTATACGATTACTCCTGTGGATGGACTAACCCGTTTATTATTATTATTATGTGCTGAGTCTTTTCCTTGGAATGGTCTATACTCCTTGAATACGACGATGAAATATAAGCCCTTTATGTGATGTCGCTCAGACGTCCGACTGTGGCATTTATGTTGCTTACTTTCGATATAAGCCCTTTACGTGATGTCGCTCAGACGTCCAATTGTGGCATTTATGTTGCTTACTTCTGATATAAGCCCTTTACGTGATGTCGCTCAGACGTCCGATTGTGGCATTATGTTGTTTACTTCTGATATAAGCCCTTTATGTGATGTCGCTCAGACGTCCGACTGTGGCACTTATGTTGTTTATTTTCGAATTAAGCCCTTTATGTGATGTCGCTCAGACGTCCGACTGTGGCATTTATGTTGCTTACTTTCGATATAAGCCCTTTACGTGATGTCGCTCAGACGTCCGATTGTGGCATTTATGTTGCTTACTTCTGATATAAGCCCTTTACGTGATGTCGCTCAGACGTCCGATTGTTGTATTTATGTTGTTTACTTCTGATATAAGCCCTTTATGTGATGTCGCTCAGACGTCCGACTGTGGCACTTATGTTGTTTATTTTCGATATAAGCCCTTTATGTGATGTCGCTTTGGCGTCCGACTGTGGCACGCATTGTCATTTACTTTTCAATATAAGCCCTTTATGTGGTGTCGCTTAGACGCCCGACTGCGGCATGTTAATTTATTCGTTCACCATTCGAGGCGTTGTTTCAGACACTCGATCGGTTTTCAGTTATTTCTGTTGGGATTTCGGGAGGACTACCGCCCGACTTCCTTTTATTATTCATGTCATGTAAGTTTATCATTTGAGTGTGCATTGCAAATTGCTCATGTTGCATCATGCTTACATTTGTTATATCTTATGTCCGAACTGTCTTGCAAGTACATTCAAAGTACTCACCTGGCTTGTTGATTTGGCCAGATGTTGATGAAGGCGATCTTATGGATGAAGAGTTCGATAGCGAGTCCGACGCCTAGAGGAGTCCCAGTCAGTCCCGTGCGATCCTGGAATTTATCACTTGTACCATATCCGCTTCCGCTACCCAAATAAATCGTCGAGCCTCACTTCGACGCTCGATGAGCTGCAAGAGTAGGAGTCAATGTCACCCACTTCACTGTGACATATCCACCACCACGTTTAAATGCGAGTCAGTAGTATGCCACCACACCCCTGTGCCATATCCGCCTTTATGTACATTATTGGCGTGCTTGTAATAAAATTGTTGAGCAACCTTAGCTCAACCCTGTAATATATTTAGTACTTCTGGATTTCTGTATCAAGAATTTGTCTACCAGTAAGGAGGACTCTCCTGTACTGGAATAACAAGATCGGTTTCTCAATAAGTATTTTATTGAAAAAATCAGTCGTGTCAAACTTGGTATTAGAGCCAGGCTGACTGTAGGAAGCCACTAAGTGCGATCGCTAATCGGTTATTAGCGTTTTAGTGCGATTTTAGCATTTTTGCAAACACATAGCAATTTTTCTGTTAGTCATCATAAATTTATGATCTGACTATTCAGAATTTTTGTCTACTTTTGTAGATGGCTAGCAGCGACTGTGAGTAACAGGTGTTCGCCAATGTTCCTGAGGGATTTATCAAGCTCCTCAGCTACATCGTCAAGATCACGATTGGGCCAACAGTTCGCCTAGTGTTCACACTCTACCAGCACAAGATCAGCGACAGTCTGTCTATGCACCAGGCCGCTGTACAGTTCAAGGGAGGACGTTCAGAGTCACACCAATTTCGATTTGTTGGCAGGGCCATGCCTACGGAGAGGCATGCCATGCAGATGGCTGCCCGTGAGGCGATAGCTCGTCTCCGGGATGTGCTTCCTTTGATGAAGACTCGCCGCTACCGCTACCTTCCATGCCACATGCCATACACGTGTCACTATGCATTCTCTTGCCCCAGGGGAGAGCGAGACGAGGCTATTGAGATGCTTGTTGAATACCTCCAGGCTTTGGAGGCAGCCTTCGATAACCTTGTGAACGACCTTGTGGCTGCCCGCATGGACTCAGTCCATGGCTGTGCCGCCAACAGGAGGGAGCTCCTACACACAACACCACCACTGACCTTCCTCTCGTCCTCAGCATCTTATTCACCTGCCATCCTTGCCACCGCTCGTCGCCTGCCTACCACTGAGGAGTTCGACCAGGTCATCGCGCCCACTCCAATCCGTTTTGCACCACCTATTGCACCCTCTCCAGTCCGTGTGGCACCGCCTATTGCGCCTGCCCCAGTCCGTGTTGCACCGCCTCTCGCGCCCGCTCCAGCTTCTCAGCGCAGCACTTCACGCCTGGAGCCTATTAGTGAGGAGGAGGTTGAGTCCCCAGCAACACTGGGCCTCACCCTCGGCAGGCCAAGGGAAGTCCTTACCATCTCCGACTGAGTACGCCTAGCAACCCCGCGTTGCGCCAGCTTGTATGATATGTTTATATGTATATACGTTGTGAGAAGTAGTTTGTATGCGCATCATGTAGGAACTGGGAGAAGTGCACTAGCCTAAATAACATGTCAGGATTGTGTACGCACATCCTGAGTGATGTATTGTATAATTACTGCTTGCGCGTAAGATATGTACTGAGCGGTCCTTCTCCATGCGCTATCAAATATTTACTTGAAAAATCTTGGAGTGGTTAATTTTTTTTTTCGCCTTTGAGTATTTATTTAGTTTTGTGGCTCAACTTCTTTTCCATATGATTTTTTTAAAATATATCCCCAGAGTGGAAAATGTCTCGTCCTTGGACTCGTTCCATGCCAAATCCGCCAGAAGAGAACTATGGCACCCAAACCAGCAACAACTTCACACAGGGACATTCAAGTCAACAGGGTAGTGAGACAGCTTTTTCTCAAGTGTGTCGCCTTTATGAGCAAAGCCAGCAACAGCACCAAGAAATGATGAACCAGGTCATCAATATGGTAAATCACCATGGACCGTATCAGCAGCAATCCAAATTGTCAGAACTGCAAAAGACGCGTCCCTCAACTTTCTCGCACACTGACAAACCTCTTGAGGCCGATGACTGGCTTCGGGACATTGAAAGAAAATTGATTATTGCACAATGTTCAGACCGTGAGAAGGAATTATATGCACCTCACTACCTCACAGGAGCAGCTGCATCATGGTGGGAGAATTTCCTACACATGCACCCCAATGAGAATAACATCACCTGGGAGGAATTTAAAGAAGGTTTTCGTGGGGCGCATATTCCCAAAAGCGTTATGAAAATAAAGAAGAGGGAGTTTGACGACGTTAATCAAAGAGGCATGACGGTGACTGAGTACAACAACCAGTTTACTCAGTTATCTCGCTATGCCAACGAACAACACATGACGGAAAGTAAGAAGATGAAGAAGTTTCTGGACGGTCTTGCACCAGCACTTAAATGCCAGCTGGTTGTACACACCTTTCCAGACTTCAAAACACTTGTGGACAAGGCCATTACCTTGGAAAATGAGCGCCGCAGTTTGGAAGATTTTCGCAAGCGCAAGAGGGACCAAACTACTCAAGCTCGCAACAACCGAAGCAAGACTGACTTCCAGAAAAGTGGAGCAAACAAGGCCACAACCAATATCCCGCGCTCGATCAAGAATTATCATGCAAGGGACAAGGATTTCACATACCGCCCAGGTGTTACTTGCTACGCTTGTGGAGAAGAAGGGAACTATGCCAAGCAGTGCCCAAAGCCAAGAAACTCGGCTCCCACACCGAACCACGGTGGGAATAATTTAGCACCCAATCGTAACAATTTCAACCCCAATAATAATCACAAGAAGGTCACTTGAACCATGTCACCAAGGAGGAAGCACAGAATGCCCCGGATATCATACTCGGTACGTTCCCTGTCAACACAATACCTGCCACGGTTTTGTTTGATTCTGGAGCTTCTCACTCGTTCATTTCAAAGAAATTTGCTTTGCAAAATGAATTTTCGATGCTTCCCCTGGAAAAATCCATGATCATCAAGTCCCACGGGATTAAGCAAGTTACTCAGAGTTACTGCCAAGGTGTGGTTATTGAGTTTGAGGGATTGAAGTTTCACGCCAACCTTATTGTATTGGAGAATACGGGACTGGATGTCATCCTAGGAATGGATTGGTTAACCACCAACAAAGGATTTATTGACTGCTTCAACCGAACAGTAATTCTTACCCACCATCACGGGAAGACAATAAAAGTTTCAGCTCAAGAGAGACAATTATCCCGGCAACCGAGGTTGAACAAGGTGGATGTTTCTGAGTTAAGCAAAGTTCCAGTGGTGTGTGAGTTTCCAGACATATTTCCTGAAGAACTACCAGGCATGCCACCAGACTGGGAGATAGAATTCAGCATTGAGCTAGCACCTGGAACCACCCCCATTTACTAGAAACCATACAGAATGGCACCCTCAGAGTTGGTGGAATTAAAGAAGCAAATAAAAGAATTACTGGACAAAGGATTCATTCGAGCCGGCTCCTCACCTTGGGGCTCTCCAGTTTTATTTGCCAAGAAAAAGGATGGGACACTGAGATTGTGTATAGACTATCGAGCACTCAACATGGTCACAATCAAGAACAAGTATCTGATGCCATGGATAAATGATTTATTTGACCAGCTTGCTCAAGCCAAGGTTTTTCTCAAAGATTGACTTAAGGTCGCGATACCATCAATTGAAAGTACGGACCGAAGATATCCCAAGACAGCCTTCACCTCCAGATACGGGCTGTATGAGTTTATAGTGATGCCGTTTGGTTTGACCAACGCCCCCGCATATTTCGTCCACCTCATGAACAAAGTGTTTATGAGATTTATGGACAAGTTTGTTGTGGTGTTTATCGATGATATTCTGGTATACTCCAAGACACCAGAAGAGCATGCTAAACATCTCAGAATTGTACTAGGAGAATTAAGGAAAAATCAATTATACGCCAAGTTCAACAAATGTGAATTTTGGTTGAGACAAGTTTGTTTCCTAGGACATGTGTTAACACAGGAAGGTATTGCCATAGACCCAGAGAAGGTCAAGGCCGTACTTAGTTGGAAACCACCAGCCAGCATAACAGATGTAAGAAGTTTCTTGGGAATGGCAGGGTATTACCGAAGGTTCATTGAAGGGTTCTCCACCATAGCAAAACCAATGACGCAGTTGCTCAAGAAGGACAAGAAATTTGTTTCGACGGAAGCTTGCGAGAAAAGTTTCCAAGACCTCAAAAGGAAATTAACAACAGCACCAGTATTGGTTGTGCCAGACATACATAAAAGTTTTGAGGTATATTGTGACGCCTCCAGGAAGGGCCTCGGATGCGTATTAATGCAAGAAGGCAAGGTAGTCGCGTATGCCTCCAGGCAACTACGCAAGCATGAAGAAAATTATCCCACGCATGATTTGGAACTGGGAGCAGTCATTCATGCACTCAAGGAGTGGAGGCACTTTTCACTCGGAAACCATTGTGAAATATACACGGACCGGAACTCAATTACATTTTCACACAACCGGAACTCAATTTACGGCGACGACGCTGGTTGGAATTAGTGAAAGATTATGATGTCGGTATTCACTACCATCCAGGAAAGGCGAATGTTTTGGCAGATGCTCTTAGCCGAAACCCCAGTTCGGACAACGACTGTCTACCAGACTCGAGACCTGAATTTCAGCAAGAGTTCGCCAAACTCAACATGATGATGGTCGCCGAAGGCGACGTGTCAAACTTGGATATACAGCCTACCTTAATGGAGCAAATTAAGGAGGCTCAGCATGGACACCCCAGCATCGAAGGCATAAAAGGAAAGTGAGTTTGGGCAAGGCCTCTGAATTTATCATAGACAATGAGGGAATACTATGGTACGGAGACAGACTTTATGCATCCAAATATAGAAGACCTCAAACAGCAAATCCTAGCCAAAGTCCACACTGCTCCGTATTCGATCCACCCGGGAGGAACCAAAATGTACAAAGACATCCAGGAAAAGTTTTGGTGGCACGGTATGAAGAGGGATATAGCCACCTTCATTGCATGTTGTGATTCGTGTCAACGCATTAAGGCCGAGCATAAAAAACCGGCAGGGTTATTGCAGCCAAACAGGATACTTGAGTGGAAATGGGATGAGATTGGGATGGACTTTATTGTTGGACTAACTCGGTCACAACACGGAAATGATGCCATATGGGTCACCACAGACAGATTAACCAAGGTGGCACATTTCATTCCCGTGAAGACAACCTACACCACTCAGAAGCTTGCTAAGCTTTATCTCTCTCGCATAGTTTGCCTGCATGGAGTCCCAAAGACTATAATATCTGACCGAGGCACCCAATTCATCTCTAGATTTTGGGATCAATTACAGCAAGCTCTGGGTACTCAACTGGCATTCAGTATAGCATACCACCCCCAAACCGATTGACAAACTGAACGCGTAAACCAAATACTAGAGGACATGCTGAGAGTGTGTGTCCTCACCTATGGGACTAGTTGGGAAGAAAGCTTGCCATATGCCGAGTTTGCATACAACAACAGTTACCAAGCCAGCCTGCAAATGGCACCCTTCGAAGCCTTGTATGGACGGAGATGTCATACTCCATTGAATTGGTCAGAAACCGGAGACAGCTGTATCTTCGGCCCTAATATGCTCAAGGAAGCCGAGGAGAAAGTTAGGCTAATCAGGGACAAACTCAAGACAGCTGAAAGCCGACAGAAGAGTTATTAAACATTGGGGAGTCAGTTTTGAACCCGGCGAGTATGTATACCTCCGAGTATCTCCTATGAGGGGCCTACAACGATTCAAAGTTAAGGGAAAGTTGGCACCAAGATTTATCGGACCCTTCTGTGTAGTAGCACGAAGAGGCACAGTAGCCTACCAGCTAGACCTACCCGAAGAGTTGTCCGACGTCCACGACGTGTTCCATGTCTCGCAGTTTAGGAAATGTGTGAGCAACCCAGAAAAGCAGGTATCCCATGAGAACATTGATGTACAGCCAGACCTCACCTACAGGGAACGCCCAATAAGGATATTAGAGGAGTCTGACAGGAGGACCCATCAGAAGGTAATCAAGATTTTCAAAGTACAGTGGAGCAATCACACCGAAGACGAGGCAACATGGGAAAGAGAGGATTTTCTTCGAGCAGAACACCCACACCTATTTGAGGATCAGCTGAAATCTCGGGGACGAGATTTTTCTTAAGGGGGTAGGTGTTGTGACACTCCAAAAAATTTTACTTGGTTTTTGACAAAACCCTTTTATTTGATTTGAAGGAGGCCATTTAAAATCTTTCCAAAAGCCCCTCCTTCTCAAAAAAAAATTCTACTATGACAAGTATTTTATTTTTGTATCTTCCTCAACCTTGGTGTTTGGTTTTAAAAAACCTTCCTTCTGATTTTAACTCATCTCAATAATTTTTTGGAAAAAAACTAAATTTTCTATTAAAAAGAAACCCTATGGGTTTTGGGGCTATTCTTTTGTTTTGCAACCATCCTTTGTTTTACCATGCCCCATGTTAATATTTCTCCCAAATCCCCTCCCTCCACTTTGGGCCAAGCCAAATATTCTATTCAAACAAGTTCACCCATTTTTGAATTCTCTTTCATTTATTTTATCCCCAAAAGTAATTCTGCCTTTTATTTTGGGCCTAGGTGATTTACAAAGGAAGTGTCTGATTTCCTTTGAGTTTTGACCTGAAACCAACTCCTCTGGCTAGTCCCTAGCACCCCCAACCTAGACCCATCAAGATCCACTCTGCCTTAGTTCAAAAATTTCAAGATTCACACACTGCAAGTTTGGACCAGAATTGGCAAATTTGGTGAAATTCATATTTTTCCTTCTCCAAAAATTCTGCCAAAATTCAGGCAGCCCCCAGGTGCATTGAGAGGCCACCCCACCAAAGATCAGCTCCAGATAAAATCCCCACATGCCAAAATCATTTCATCGAACACCTGGCAGGCACTGTTGCTGTTCACTTTCAGAGTTCAGTGTTTCAGTCGACTGTCAGTGTCGTTTTCTTCAGAGTCGGGGCGTCGATCTCAACAGTGCGCACTCTGGAGCCTTGCGCACTGCACCTTCCTCTTATCCAGAGCGCCGCACGGTCCCTTGGATGGACACCACCGTCGGTGGTGACGTGTCCCGCCGACGCCGGTAGCTTCTGCGGTGGCAGAGCCAACCGAGGCGGCCAGCAGGGATCAGCCCAGCTTTCGGCGCCGTCCAGCACCGCCCAAACCACCCGAGGCCTCCGCGTGGCCGTCTGCTTGCCTGCGCGTGCTGCGGCGCTGTCGCCGTGGCCTGAGCAGCGCAGAGCGCACTCCCTGCCACGACATGCTTCGTCCGCCGTTCCGTTCGGAACTTGGAGTGGCAGCCAAGGCAGGCCAAGTTTAGCGCCTATACCAAACCAGTAAACCTCCACGGTGATACCTAGCTCCCTAAACCGCCTGACCAACTGTTGCACCGCCGTAATCGTCGCCGGAGATTTCCCGTTCACGGCCACCGCCTTGGATCATCTATAAAAGGAGGTCCCGAGCTTGTTCTCGACCCCGCACCACCACTCCACCTCACCAGAGCCCCGCCAAGCCACCAGGAGGACCCCGAGGAGGTCTCCTTCCCCGACTCCGGCCGCCCCGACCCGCCTCGGGCTCCGGCTTGATCAACACAGGAGAGGCCACCTCCGACTCCCAAACCTCATCAGCAGCCCTCTGGTGCACCCAATGTTCTAACCCGAGCCTCGATTCAACCAGTGTAGCCCTCCCCGACGAGATCCACCAACGCCCGAACCACCGCCCGCCGGAGTTGAGGCCACCGTCGACGTGGTGCTCACCATCGACCAACTCCACCACCCACAGGTGCGGAAGGACCCAAGGAACTCGTAGGTACCACCCACTCCTCCTAACTCGCCGTGGATCGCCGCCGGCGACCACCGCAGCTCTCGGGCGCCGGTGACTCTGTTTCAGAGTTTAAACCCGACAAGTGGGACCCCCATCAGCTTTTTATTCTTTTTGAAACGTTTTCTGAAAACGCCTTCGGGCAGGATACGTCTTCCTTTGGAGTTGGCGGGTTTTTAATCGAACCGTTTTCTGTTTTTATAAGCTAGCCCCTGGGAACTTTCTGTTTCATTACAGACAAGTCCCTGGACTAAAACCTTTATAACTTTTAAACAGAAAATGATTTTTGATTGATTCTTTTTCTGTCACCTTTATTTTTCTGTCTAGTTTTTTATCATGTTTATTTGAAAAATATTTGGAACACTTTTTATGCACACATGGTATTTACGTTAGTACGTATCTTTTTTCTTGTACCGTAGATACCGGAAGAGGTGATGGGACCGCGAACTTCACCGAGCTAGACTCCGACTACTCCGAACCAGGCAAGCACGTTTGAACCTTTGATATGATGAGTGTTTTGCATGTTTGCATTGAGTAGTCAGTTCATGGCATGATTATATGCATATCGGTAAGAGTTATATTACATGCAAAGCCATTGAAAGTGAGCTTCGAAACTCGATGTGTGATTCGATGTGAGTTTACATGATCATGTGGTGAGATGATGGGTGGTAAGATGGTACTGTTGTGGCATGCCAGTCTTATGCCAAACAACTTAACTCCAGTGTCAACGTGAATCAAGTCACGTGATCACCCGTTCTTTTCCTTGTACTACCAAATGTCTTCTTTATGGAATATGGTTTAGTAAGTTGCAAACCTCTTTCCTGGTACACACCATACAGAGGGGCCAGGATGAGGGTTCCATGGCCCTGGATTAAAGCCCGTCATCCGGTCAGGGAGCATGGGTGTTTCCGGTTGGGACCGAGACGGGGGCACCCCTTAGAGCGCGCGAGATAAATTTGATCCCATGCTATTCGAGGTTGTGACCTCCCCGTCTTAGAGTTTTTCTTGAACGTTGCCTAGGGTGATTCCTGGTAGAGGAATGTGCAATTGGGTGTGTACTGGATTGATGTGTTTCTTCTAAAATACCGTAAACGGAACTAGTCCCTTGCGACTACTGAAATCCGTTGGCTGTGGTTTAATAGTACAAACTCTGCAGAGTCAAACTCATCCAATTAACCGTATCTATGATCAAGGTCGGTGTTCAACTTGTCCTTGTCAATCTCAGTGTTAGTATCTTTGACGGTCTCCGGTGAACAACCATGTGTGGAAAACTTGGCTATATGATTACTCCTGTGGATGGACTAACCCGTTTATTATTATTATGTGCTGAGTCTTTTCCTTGGAAAGGTCTATACTGCTTGAATACGACGATGAAATATAAGCCCTTTATGTGAGGTCGCTCAGACGTCTGACTGTGGCATTTATGTTGCTTACTTTCGATAGAAGCCCTTTACGTAATGTCGCTTAGACTTCCGATTGTGGCATTTATGCTGCTTACTTATGATATAAGCCCTTTACGTGATGTCGCTCAGACGTCCGATTGTGGCATTTATGTTGTTTACTTCTGATATAAGCCCTTTATGTGATGTCGCTCAGACGTCTGACTGTGGCACTTATGTTGTTTATTTTCGATATAAGCCCTTTATATGATGTCGCTCAGACGTCCGACTGTGGCATTTATGTTGCTTACTTTCGATATAAGCCCTTTACGTGATGTCGCTCAGACGTCCGATTGTGGCATTTATGTTGCTTACTTCTGATATAAGCCCTTTACGTGATGTCGCTCAGACGTCCAATTGTGGCATTTATGGTGTTTACTTCTGATATAAGCCCTTTATGTGATGTCGCTCAGACGTCCGACTGTGGCACTTATGTTGTTTATTTTCGATATAAGCCCTTTATGTGATGTCGCTTTGACGTCCGACTGTGGCACGCATTGTCATTTACTTTTCAATATAAGCCCTTTATGTGGTGTCGCTTAGACGCCCGACTGCGGCATCTTAATTTATTCATTCACCATTCGAGGCGTCGTTTCAGACACTCGATCGGTTTTCAGTTATTTCTGTTGGGATTTCGGGAGGACTACCGCCCGACTTCCTTTTATTATTCATGTCGTGCAAGTTTATCATTTGAGTGTGCATTGCAAATTGCTCATGTGGCATCATGCTTACATTTGTTATATCTTATGTCCGAACTGTCTTGTGAGTGCATTCAAAGTACTCACCTGGCTTGTTGATTTGGCCAGATGTTGACAAAGGCGATCTTATGGATGAAGAGTTCGATAGAGAGTCCGACGCCTAGAGGAGTCCCAGTCAGTCCCGTGCGATCCTGGAATTTATCACTTGTACCATATCCGCTTCCGCTACCCGAATAAATCATCGAGCCTCACTTTGATGCTTGATGAGCTGCAAGAGTAGGAGTCAATGTCACCCACTTCACCGTGACATATCCACCACCACGTTTAAATGCGAGTCAGTAGTATGCCACCACACCCCTGTGCCATATCCGCCTTTATGTACATTATTGGCGTGCTTGTAATAAAATTGTTGAGCAACCTCAGCTCAACCCTGTAATATATTTAGTACCTCTAGATTTATGTATCAAGAATTTGTCTACCAGTAAGGAGGACTCTCCTGTACTGGGAATAACAAGATCGGTTTCTCAATAAATATTTTATTGAAAAAACCGGTCGTGACACCAGGTGTCCGCGGAGAAACTGCATACCTTGTGACTCGTCAAGCCGCTTATTGACAAGCGCGATGTCGGCATCCGCCACGTCAAGTTGCCGCTTCAGTTTGGCAAATTCATCAGTCCGGCTAGCCACCGGACGCTCTGCCACCTACATAGGAAGGGCGACATATTATAGCTGGGATTATGACACACTGTCATTTTTTACAGCGCACCGAGTCTCAGGGGCTACTATCTACACAGGGCGCATCTTATATATGCAGAACCGTCAAAAGGTACATCATTGCACGTACCTCAAAACCCGTCAGTAAACTCCTGGCGGCCTCGTACAACCCGCTTTCCGCGGGCGAAATTCTTTCAATCACCGTACCCATCAATGCACGGTGATCCTCTAAGATAGACGCTCGCCTGAGAAGATCCTTCAACTCCTCTGACCGTGCACGAGGAGATGCCGGACTCGTCTGATGGCCTTTTTCGAAGGCCGGACACGCAGGGCTTTGGGGGGCCCTACGACCGCCCTCCGCACCTGCCGGATTCGGAGAAACCCTCCGCGACGACACCTCAGGATCGTCCGCCTCGCTAGGCGGTATTGCAGGGGGAGGTGTTCCGCTCTCCATCATCTCCGGACGAAGATCCCCTGAAGACGAGCTCTGCTGAGAAGGGCTGAGATCCGAACTACAAGGTAAAATTTCGGTCATCTTCAGAAATAAAACTGGGAATTCTCTTATTTTAAAACTCCCCTCTCTACTTACGGCTCGCTGGAGTGCTGATCTCCTTGGGGAAATAGTGCGGCCGGGGCATCTCCCGGCGCAGGACCCTCTGGCGAAGATTTCTTCCCCCGCTTTGAGGCCTTGGTCTCCAGATCTTCAGAGGCGGTCCTCTTATCCCCTTGGATGGAGGGATTCTCGATCCCTCCTTTCTTGATAACCACCTTCGCGGAGGCAGTAGCTTCCTTGTTCCCCCCTTCGCCTTCTTCCAAAGGCGCAGCCTCCAGCATCTTGGTTAACACGGGATCCGGCGTGGTCTCAGGGAGGGGGGCTGGACACCTTATCAGTTTTGCTTTCGCTATCCACTCCTATTTAAGGGACATCTCTTTTAAGGGCAAGTTTATGATAAATATACGGATAGCGTGTCCGGGTACAGGACTACTTACTTGAGTATCCGGGCGATTGCAGCTCAGACCTGCGTCCTCGGTCAAGTCCGGACACAATGTTTGTGATCCGAAGAACAGTTTGTACATCTCCACGGGCGTTGCGCCCATAAAATGTTGGAGAGCTCGTGGTCCCTCCGGATTGAACTCCCACAGGCGGAGGGGGCGACGTTTGCAGGGCAGGATGCAGCGAATCAGCATGACCTGCGCTACTACGACCAGATTGATCTCTCTCTCTCTAGGAGGTCTCGAATACGGCCCTGCAACAAGGGCACGTCCTTGGACGGCCCCAAGTCAAGCCCTTTATTGACCCATGACGCCAGCCACGGTAGAGGACCCAAGCGAAAGGCAGGTGGTGCCACCCATTTGGTGCCCCTGGGAGCTGTGATATAAAACCACTCTTGTTGCCATAGACTGAGCTCCTCTTGAAAAGAGCCCTCGGCCCATGAAGCATCAGCATTCTTGCTTATAACAGCCCCTCCGCACTCTGCCTGTTGCCCCTTGATCATCTTCGGCTCCACCTTGAAGGTCTTGAGCCACAATCCGAAGTGAGGGGTAATGCGGAGGAAGGCTTCGCATACGACGATGAACGATGAGATGTGGAGGATGGAATCCGGATCCAAGTCGTGAAATTCCAGCCCATAATAAAACATGAGCCCCCTCACGAAGGGGTCCGTCGGGAAGCCTAGCCCCCGAAGGAAGTGAGACGCGAACACCACGCTTTCACCGGGCTTGGGAGTGGGAATAACCTGCACTTGGGCAGGCAGCCTATGCGAGATTTCGCTGGTTAGATACCTGGCATCTCTTTGCTTTAGGACGTCTTCTTCCATGACGGAGGAAGGCATCCACCGGCCTTGAAGGTCGGAGCCGGACATCATCGAAGGTCTGAAGCGCCTGAATCTGGAGCTTTGGGTGTTGGAACTCGAGGCGAGGGGCGGATTCGATTGAGATTGGGAAAAAGGAGCGGGGCCTTGGTCTCTTTGTAAAGAGGTTGAATACCAGGAGCCCTCCCCGTGACCGTTCGGGACTCGCCTTCGATAGAGGAGGCGTGCCAACGGGCACGACTGGTTTACCCACGCCCGTATTAATGAGAATCCCGGAATAAGGGGACACAATCTCTGCTTGGACAAGACGTGCCAAGGAAACCGCCTCGCTAAACGCGCTGAGGCGGGACAATAAAAACGATTCGAATAAAGGCTTGGTCGTGGTGTGATATCACGCTGCGGAATACGTTAGCAGATTGAACTTATGTAAATATTATTCTCTCTATGGTGGTATGTGGAACTTATTTTGCAGAGCCGGACACTATCCTTGTGTTCAAAATCTTCTATGAAGTATTCGGAGGAGGAACCTTCCTTGCAATGCCGAAGACAATATGCGCGCCGGACTCGTCGTCATTGAAGCCTGGTTCAGGGGCTACTGAGGTAGTCCTAGATTAGGGGTTGTCCGGATGGCCGGACTATAGCCTTTGGCCGGACTCCTGGACTATGAAGATACAAGATTGAAGACTGCGTCCCGTGTTCGGATGGGACTTTCCTTGGCGTGGAAGGCAACCTTGGCGATACGGATATGTAGATCTCCTACCATTGTAACCGACTCTGTGTAACCCTAACCTCTTGGTGCCTATATAAACCGGAGGGTTTTAGTCCATAGGACGAACAACAATCATACCATAGGCTAGCTTCTAGGGTTTAGCCTCTCTGATCTCGTGGTAGATCTACTCTTGTACTACCCATATCATCAATATTAATCAAGCAGGAGTAGGGTTTTACCTCCATCGAGAGGGCCCGAACCTGGGTAAAAACATCGTGTCCCTTGTCTCCTGTTACCATCCGCCTAGACGCACAGTTCGGGACCACCTACCCGAGATCCGCCGGTTTTGACACCGACACCCGTGATTCCACGTGCTTTAGTAGCACGTAAAGACATAATTCTTTCACAGGAAACGTCGGGAACCTACTGCCAGGCACTATATCCATTTGTAAAACAGAAACGCAAACACAACCGTGACCCGTTGTGTTTGAAATCTTTGCATCACAGAAGCACCACGTGAAGGCACATGAAGTATGGTTGGACACGCATCGCAAGCACGGTTATGCACATGAGGTACGGTTAGGCATAGTGCAGGGACATAATTGCAGATGTCACCACTGTTGCGCGTTTTTTAAAAGCACGGTCTTGCACTCTCTATGTTTCAGTGTTTCAATCATTAGGGTCACAGCCACGGGCGTCAAATCGACAAAGGCATCGTGTGTTATTAAATAGAGTCATGTTCACTTGTGTTTGTGTTTCGAATGATTCAGTCGACTCGTTCAGACGGAGAAGCACGGACGAGCAGCCCATGAAGGCATACTTTAGTAATAGGCATGGTCACAATCATGCATTTATTGCGCATGGTCGATGGTATTACACAGAATCATGCTCGCCTGTGAGACTCGATCAGACGAAGATGCACGGGCGTCTAGCCCACGGAACTGAACCTTTGTCTTACGCACAGC
>JAHIAM010004984.1:0-33473 GCA_021605205.1 Aegilops longissima | reverse complement strand
CTATAAGCTAGTTAAAACAATTTTACCCAAGAGTTGAACTAGCCTTAGCCTAGTACAAATAATTTTACAAGAGAGTTGAACTAGCTCTATAAGCTAGTTCAAATAATTTACCTAGAGTTGAACTAGCTCTATAAGCTAGTTAAATATTTTTACACTAGAGTTGAACTAGCTCTATAGCTATTAGAAATAATTTTACACTAGATTTGAACTCGCCTCGTAGTCTAGTACAAATAATTTTACACTAGAGTTAATATCGCCTATATGCTTGTACAAATAATTTTACACTAGAGTTGAACTCGCCTTAGTCTAGTACAAATAATTTACACTAGATTTGAACACTTATAAGCTCTAGTTCAAATAATTTTATCTAGAGTTGAACTATCTATAGCCTAGTACAAATAATTTTTCATTAAGTTAAACTAGATCTATAGCCTAGTCCAAATAATTTTAACTAGAGTTGAACTAGCTCTATAAGCTAGTTCAAATAATTTTACACTAGAGTTGAACTAGTTCTATAGCCTAGAAAAATAATTTTACACTAGAGTTGAACTAGCTCTATAGCCTATTACAAATAATTTTACACTAGAGTTGAACTAGCTCTATAAGCAGTTCAAATAAGTTACATAGAGTTGAACTAGCTCTATAGCCTAGTACAAATAATTTTACAAGAGAGTCGATAGTTTACACTAGAGTTGAACTAGCTCTATAAGCTAGTTAAAATAATTTTACCTAGAGTTGAACTAGCTCTATAGCCTAGTACAAATAATTTTACAGAGAGTTGAACTAGCTCTATAAGCTAGTTCAAATAATTTTACACTAGAGTTGAACTAGCTCTATGCTAGTTCAAATATTTTACCTAGAGTTGAACTAGCTCTATAGCCTAGTAGAAATAATTTACAAGAGAGTCAGAAGCTCACATAGAGTTGAACTAGCTCTATAAGCTAGTTAAAACAATTTTACCCAAGAGTTGAACTAGCTCATAGCCTAGTACAAATAATTTTACATAGAGTTGAACTAGCTCTATAAGCTAGTTCAAATAATTTTACAGCTAGAGTTGAACTAGCTCTATAAGCTAGTTTAAATATTTTACACTAGAGTTGAACTAGCTCAATAGCCTATTAGAAATAATTTTACACTAGATTTGAACTCAGCCTGTATCAGTACAAATAATTTTACACTAGAGTTAATATCGCCTATATGCTTTGTACAAATAATTTTACACTAGAGTTGAACTCGCCTTAGTCTAGTACAAATAATTTTACACTAGATTTGAACTAGCTCTATAAGCTCTAGTTCAAATAATTTTATCTAGAGTTGAACTAGCTCTATAGCCTAGTACAAATAATTTTACATTAGAGTTAAACTAGATCTATAGCCTAGTCCAAATAATTTTAACTAGAGTTGAACTAGCTCATAAGCCAGTTCAAATAATTTTACACTAGAGTTGTACTAGCCTATGCTAGTTCAAATAATTTTACACTGAGTTGAACTAGCTCTATAGCCTAGTACAAATAATTTTACACTAGAGTTGAACTAGCTCTATAAGCTATTTCAAATAAGTTTACAATAGAGTTGAACTAGCTCTATTGCCTAGTATAAATATTTTACCAGAGAGTCGATTAGTTACACTAGAGTTGAACTAGCTCTATAAGCTAGTTAAAAAATTTTACCCAAGAGTTGAACTAGCTCTATAGCCTAGTACAAATAATTTTACATAGGAGTTGAACTAGCCTCATAAGCCAGTTCAAATAATTTTACCTAGAGTTGAACTAGCTCTATAAGCTAGTTTAAATATTTTTACACTAGAGTTGAACTAGCTCTATAGCCTATTAGAAATAATTTTACACTAGATTTGAACTCCCGTAGTCTAGCAAATAATTTTACACTAGAGTTAATATCGCCTATATGCTTGTACAAATAATTTTACACTAGAGTTGAACTCGCCTTAGTCTAGCACAAATAATTTTACACTAGATTTGAACTAGCTCATAAGCCTAGTTCAAATAATTTTATCTAGAGTTGAACTAGCTTATAGCCTAGACAAATAATTTCTGTCGCTAAGGCGGGAGTGCATATAGAGAAGCGCTGCGAGGAGCCTGGGCACCAACCAAGAAGCTCTCCGCCCGCGCAGAGGGAGCGATACTGAGAGCGCATAGCCTTCATCCTCAGAAGGCTGAGGTTGAGGAAGCAGCGTTTGCTGCCGGAGAAGCCGCTCACGCAAGAAGGCGAAGTTACATGGAAGATCAATCTTGACAGCCATGAGGAGGAGCTTGCATGCGCGAGCAAACATTGGCGGGCTCTTAGGAAGCAAAGGATGTTGCTGCAGCTGCCGAGGCCGCCAAGAAGGAACTGGAGACTAAGGTGACGAGCTGGAGGCCAATCTCAAGAAGAGCAGGAGCTTGCTGCACCAAGCATGAGCGCGAAGGATGCTTACACTTTGGCGAGCTGCTGGGCTGCCTCTCGCCGAGAGGAGGGAGCCAGCGCCGCCAAGGACTCCACCAAGGATCTCGAAATGAAGTCACTACTTTGATGAGACGCCGGACGGTGCCAAGGAGCCGGAGGTCTTTTGGAGAAGATCAAAACGACGAGGCGCTGTTGGCGAAAGCACGCACGCGTGAACACCTTCGAAAATGAGCACCGGACCGAGGGTCTCGTGAATGCTGCCGCCGATCGATAGGGAGCTGGCGGAGCCGGGATGGTGGATTCGGATATTCCTCCGATGAGCACCTCCAACCCAGCGCCAAGCTCAGCTTGTTCTTCAAATGCAGACGGCCTCCAACAAACACCTATGGACTGGCGACCGAGCCTCCTTCGTTTCTGGGGCTGAGGTCGCACGAAGAGCAGATTGAGGCGGCTAACGAAAGAAGTTTACCCAATGAGCCCAAGAGATAATACTCCTACCGCTGCTTGTCTGGTTTGTATAGCTACTTGTATAGTGTTCATCAACCCCTGACGGCAGGGGACAAAGGTAAATGCCCGCTCTGTCGTAAACAGGCAGAAAGGGGACTGGGGACGCCACCGCTTGCCACGATGGCAAACTTGTTAGCACCACTGCCACTGGTCATTGACGCCACCTTCGCCACATCGCTTCGAAAGGCCCTGCATGGTTACTGCCAGGATGTGCTGGGCGCAGAACAGAGTAGCCTGTCGCGGCAAGCGCCTTGCCGCTGAATGTTCTCAAGGCCCCGGAAGCTTGTCACGGTCTTCCTCTGCAAGCCTCTGCCGCCTTGTCTCCTAGGTGCCTTGTTGGCCTTCCCAGTTTTCCCTCTGTGGGCCCTGCCTCCTGGCTTAAATATTTTGTTCTTGAATGGCTCCAAGGAACCACGGAGGACAAAGCAGTCACTAAGCAAGCCTTGCCTTGGAGACTGGCTGCCCAGTGCACAAGTTAGGGATGCAGGGTACCCCTACTCGGTACAGACAAGCTACTATAAGCTAATTCAAATAATTTTTCACTAGAGTTGAACTAGCTCTATAGCCTAGTACAAATAATTTTACACTAGAGTTGAACTAGCTCATAAGCTAGTTCAAATAATTTTACACTACAATTGAACTAGCTCTATAGCCTAGTACTAATAATTTTACACTACAGTTGAACTAGCTCTATAAGCTAGTTCAAATAATTACACTAGGTTGAACTAGCTCTAGAGCCTAGTACAAATAATTTTACACTAGAGTTGAACTAGCTCTATAAGCTTATACAAAAAAAATTAGACTAGAGTTGAACTAGCTCTATAAGCTAGTTCAAATAATTTACACTAGAGTTGAACTAGCTCTATAAGCTAGTTCAAATAATTTTACACTAGAGTTGTACTAGCTCTATAAGCTAGTTCAAATAATTTTAAACTAGAGTTGAACTAGCTCTATAGCCTAGTACAAATAATTTTACACTAGAGTTGAACTAGCTCTATAAGCTAGTTCAAATAATTTACAATAGAGTTGAACTAGCTCTATAGCCTAGTACAAATAATTTTACAGTGGAGTAATTGTTGCTCTTGCACTGAGTTGAACTAGCTCTATAAGCTAGTTAAAACAATTTTACACTAGGTTGAACTAGCTCTATAGCCTAGTACAAATAATTTCACACTAGAGTTGAAATAGCTCTATAAGCTAGATCAAATAATTTTACACTAGAGTTGAACTAGCTCTATAAACTAGTTCAAATAATTTTACACTAGAGTTGAACTAGCTCTATAGCCTAGTACAAATAATTTTACACTAGAGTTAAACTAGCTCTATAGCCTAGTTCAAATAATTTTACACTAGAGTTGAACTAGCTCTATAGATTGTACAAATAATTTTACACTAGAGTTGAACAAGCTCTATAAGCTAGATCAAATAATTTTACACTAGAGTTGAACTAGCTCTATAAGCTAGTACAAATAATTTTACACTAGAGTTGAACTAGCTCTATAAGCTAGTCCAAATAATTTTACACTAGAGTTGAACTAGCTCTATAGCCTAGTACAAATAATTTTACACCTAGCTCATAAGCTAGCTCTTACACAAGAGTTGAACTATCTCTATTAGCTACTTAAAACAATTTGACCCTAGAGTTGAACTAGCTCTATAGCCTAGTGAAATAATTTTACACTAGAGTTGAACTAGCTCTATAAGCTAGTTGAAATAATTTACACTAGTTGAAATAATTTTACACTAGAGTTGAACTAGCTCTATAGCCTAGTACAAATAATTTTACACTAGAGTTAAACTAGCTCTATAGCCTAGCTCAAATTATTTTAACTAGAGTTGAACTAGCTCTATAGCTAGTTCAAATAATTTTACACTAGAAGTTGAACTAGATCTATAATCTAGTTCAAATAATTTTACACTAGAGTTAAACTAGCTATATAGCTAGTACAAATAATTTTACACTAGAGTTGAACTAGCTCTATAAGCTTGTACAAATAATTTTTTACTAGACTTTAACTAGCTCTATAAGCTAGTTCAAATAATTTTACACTAGAGTTGAACTAGCTCTATAGCCTAGTACAAATAATTTTACACTATAGTTGAACTAGATCTATAGGCTAGTTCAAATAATTTTACACTAGAGTTGAACTAGCTCTATAGCGTAGTACAAATAATTTTACAATAGAGTTGAACTAGCTCTACAAGCTTGATCAAATAATTTTACACTAGACTTTAACTAGCTCTATAAGCTAGTTCAAATATTTACACTAGAGTTGAACTAGCTCTATAGCCTAGTACAAATAATTTTTACGTAGAGAGGTGAACTAGCTCTATAAGCATGCAAAAATTTTTACTAGAGTTGAACTAGCTCTATAAGCTAGTTCAAATTTTTTACACTAGAGTTGAACTAGCTCTATAAGCTAGTTCAATTTTTTCACTAGAGTTGAACTAGCTCTATAAGCTAGTTCAAATAATTTACACTAGGTTGAACTATCTCTAGCCTAGTACAAATAATTTTACACTAGAGTGGTACTAGCTCTTACACTAGAATTGAACTAGCTCTATTAGCTCCTTAAAACAATTTTACCTAGAGTTGTACTTGCTCTATAGCCTAGTACAAATAATTTTACACTAGAGTTGAACTAGCTCTATAAGCATGCAAATAATTTTACACTAAGTTGAACTAGCTCTATAACCTTGTCAAATAATTTTACACTAGAGTTGAACTAGCTCTATAAGCTAGTTCAAATAATTTTACCTACAGTTGAACTAGCTCTATAGCCTAGTACTAATAATTTTACACTAGAGTTGAACTAGCTCTATAAGCTAGTTGAAATAATTACACTAGAGTTGAACTAGCTCTATGGCCTAGTACAAATAATTTTACACTAGAGTTGAACTAGCTTTAAAAGCTTGTTAAAAAAATGTGAAGAGAGTTGAACTTGCTCTATAAGCTAGTTCAAATAATTTTACACTAGAGTTGAACTAGCTCTATAAGCTAGTTCAAATAATTTACACTAGAGTTGTACTAGCTCTATAAGCTAGTTCAAATAATTTTACACTAGAGTTGAACTAGCTCTATAGCGTAGTACAAATAATTTTACACTAGAGTTGAACTAGATCTATAAGCTAGTTCAAATAATTTTACACTAGAGTTGAACTAGCTCTATAGCTAGTATAAATAATTTTACACTAGAGTTAAACTAGCTCTATAGCCTAGTTCAAATAATTTTACACTAGAGTTGAACTAGCTCTATAAGCTTGTACAAATAATTTTACACTAGAGTTGAACTAGCTCTACGTAGTCTAGTACAAATAATTTTACACTAGACTTTAACTAGCTCTATAAGCTAGTTCAAATATTTTACACTAGAGTTGAACTAGCTCTATAGCCTAGTACAAATAATTTTACAGTAGAGGTGAACTAGCTCTATAAGCTGTACAAAATTTTACGCTAGGTTGAACTAGCTCTATAAGCTAGTTCAAATAGATTTACACTAGAGTTGAACTAGCTCTATTAGCTAGTTCAATTTTTCACTAGAGTTGAACTAGCTCTATAAGCTAGTTCAAATAATTACTACACTAGAGTTGAACTAGCTCTATAGTCTAGTACAAATAATTTTACACTAGAGTGTACTAGCTCTTACACTAGGTTGAACTAGCTCTTATAGCTACTTAAAACAATTTTACCTAGAGTTGTACTTGCTCTATGGCCTAGTACAAATAATTTTACACTAGAGTTGAACTAGCTCTATAAGCATTTACAAATAATTTTACACTAGAGTTGAACTAGCTCTATAACCTAGTACAAATAATTTTACACTAGAAGTTGAACTAGCTCTATAAGCTAGTTCAAATAATTTACACTACAGTTGAACTAGCTCTATAGCCTAGTACTAAGTAATTTTACACTAGAAATTGAACTAGCTCTATAAGCTAGTTCAAATAATTACACTAGAGTTGAACTAGCTCTATAGCCTAGTACAAATAATTTTACACTTGAGTTGAACTAGCTCTATAGCTTATACAAAAAAATGTAGAAGAGTTGAACTTGCTCTATAAGCTAGTTCAAATAATTTTACACTAGAGTTGAACTAGCTCTATAAGCTAGTTCAAATAATTTTACACTAGAGTTGTACTAGCTCTATAAGCTAGTTCAAATAATTACACTAGAGTTGAACTAGCTCTATAGACTAGTACAAATAATTTTACACTAGAGTTGAACTAGATCTATAAGCTAGTTCAAATAATTTTACACTAGAGTTGAACTAGCTCTATAGCCTAGTATAAATAATTTTACACTAGAGTTAAACTAGCTCTATAGCCTAGTTCAAATAATTTTACACTAGAGTTGAACTAGCTCTATAAGCTTGTACAAATAATTTTACACTAGAGTTGAACTCGCTCTGTAGTCTAGTACAAATAATTTTACACTAGACTTTAACTAGCTCTATAAGCTAGTTCAAATATTTTTACACTAGAGTTGAACTAGCTCTATAGCTAGTACAAATAATTTTGATGAGGTGAACTAGCTCTATAAGCTTGTAAAAATTTTTACGCTAGAGTTGAACTAGCTCTATAAGCTAGTTCAAATAATTACACTAGAGTTGAACTAGCTCTATAAGCTAGTTCAATTTTTTTCACTAGAGTTGAACTAGCTCTATAGCTAGTTCAAATAATTTACACTAGAGTTGAACTAGCTCTATAGTCTAGTACAAATAATTTTACACTAGAGTCGTAAATAGCTCTTACACAGAGTTGAACTAGCTCTATTAGCTACTTAAAACAATTTTACCTAGAGTTGAACTTGCTCTATAGCCTAGTACAAATAATTTTACACTAAGAGTTGAACTAGCTCTATAAGCTTGACCAAATAATTTTACACTAGAGTTGAACTAGCTCTATAACCTAGTACAAATAATTTTACACTAGAGTTGAACTAGCTCTATAAGCTAGTTCAAATAATTTACACTACAGTTGAACTAGCTCTATAGCCTAGTACTAATAATTTTACACTAGAGTTGAACTAGCTCTATAAGCTAGTTCAAATAATTTACTAGAGTTGAACTAGCTCTATAGCCTAGTACAAATAATTTTACACTTGAGTTGAACTAGCTCTATAAAACATACAAAAAATTTACAAGAGAGTTGAACTTGCTCTATAAGCTAGTTAAAATAATTTTACACTAGAGTTGAACTAGCTCTATAAGCTAGTTCAAATAATTTTACACTAGGTTGAACTAGCTCTATAAGCTAGTTCAAATAATTTTACACTAGAGTTGAACTAGCTCTATAAGCGTAGTACAAATAATTTTACACTAGAGTTGAACTAGCTCTATAAGCTAGTTCAAATAATTTTACACTAGAGTTGAACTAGCTCTATAGCTAGTACAAATAATTTTACACTAGAGTTGAACTAGCTCTATAGCCTAGTTCAAATAATTTTACACTAGAGTTGAACTAGCTCTATAAGCTTGTACAAATAATTTTACACTAGAGTTGAACTAGCTCTATAGTCTAGTACAAATAATTTACACTAGACTGTAACTAGCTCTATAAACTAGTTCAAATAATTTTTACACTAGAGTTGAACTAGCTCTATAGCCTAGTACAAATAATTTTACACTTGAGTTGAACTAGCTCTAAACTTGTTAAAAAATTTTACACTAGAGTTGAACTAGCTCTATAAGTTAGTTTAAATAATTTTACACTAGAGTTGAACTAGCTCTGTAAGCTAGTTCAAATAATTACACTAGAGTTGAACTAGCTCTATAAGCTAGTTCAATTTTTCACTAGAGTTGAACTAGCTCTATAAGCTAGTTCAAATAATTTTACACTAGAGTTGAACTAGCTCTATGGCCTGAGTACAAATAATTTTACACTAGAGTTGAATGCTAGCTCTTACACTAGGGGAAATTTGAACTAGCTCTATTAGCTACTTAAAACAATTTTATCCTAAGTTGTACTAGCTCTATGGCCTACTACAAATAATTTTACACTAGAGAACAGTTAGCTCTATAAGCTTGGACAAATAATTTTACAATAGGTTGAACTAGCTCATAACCTAGTACAAATAATTTTACACTAGAGTTGAACTAGCTCTATAAGCTAGTTCAAATAATTTTACACTACTGAGTTGAACTAGCTCTATAGCCTAGTACTAATAATTTTACACTAGAGTTGAACTAGCTCTATAAGCTAGTTCTAATAATTTTACACTAGAGTTGAACTTGCTCTATGGCCAGTACAAATAATTTTACACTAGAGTTGAACTAGCTCTATAAAGCTTACAAAAAATGTAGACTAGAGTTGAACTAGCTCTATAGCTAGTTCAAATAATTTTACACTAGAGTTGAACTAGCTCTATAAGCTAGTTCAAATAATTTTACACTATAGTTGAACTAGCTCTATAACTTTGTACTAATAATTTTACACTAGAAGTTGAACTAGCTCTATAAGCTAGTTCAAATAATTTTACACTAGAGTTGAACTAGCTCTATAGCCTAGTACAAATAATTTTACACTAGAGTTGAACTAGCTCTATAAGCTTATACAAAAATTTAGACTAGAGTTGAACTAGCTCTATAAGTTGGTTCAAATAATTTTACTAAGTTGAACTAGCTCTATAAGTTAGTTCAAATAATTTTACACTAGAGTTGAACTAGCTCTATAAGCTTGTACAAATAATTTTACACTTTAGGCTTTAACTAGCTCTATAAGCCAGGTCAAATAATTTTACACTAGAGTTGAACTAGCTCTATAGCCTAGTACAAATAATTTTACACAAGATTTGAACTAGCTCTATAGCTAGTGCAAATAATTTACACTAGTGTTGACCTAGGTCTATAGCCTTGTACAAATAATTTTACACTTGAGCTGAACTATGTGGGGGAAGAGCTGATCGTGGCCTGCTGAGCACCTACGGGACTCTGGGTCCTTTTGGTTCTTGAGGCGGAGATCTATTGCAAAGAGCGGGTCGAGGCGAAAGACTAGGGGGTTTACCTAGCTTCGAGCTTCCTCCGGAGAGATAATACCTACCGCTGTGGATTATCTTGTGTTCTTGCTAGGAGCAATGCTGGCTACAAAACCTAACTTGAGTGTGATGAACTAAGCTGAGCTAGACTAGAACCCAGCCAATCGAACTTCCCCACGCTGCCCTCGGCCTCCTTTATAGGCACAAGGGGCTACCACGTGGCAAGTAGACAAGGTCACAATGGTAAAACCTAGGTTGGTAACCGCTTGTACAAAGGTACAAGAATTCCACCCACTCCACGGCAAGGGACAAGAGTCATCAATGCCGCCCTCACGCCTCGGTAAGGTGGACCGTTAAGGCGCCTCCGGTCAGCCACGATGGTGGCTTGTCATTGTCTGTCATAATTCTTCACGGCTGCACAGCCCGCCGACACGCCAGATTTGGGAGAGCCCTGGTGACACGCTACGGGTGAGCTGGCGAGATGAAGAGAGGTCACCACTCGCAAGCGCTTTGCCACGCGGGAACCTTTGTCGCGCTTGGGGGTTCAGCCGCCAGCCTCCCTGCAAGCTCCTCTGTCGGGCCTCGCTTTTACGCCTCAGGAGCCTCCGGCAAGCTTCGCCGGGTCTTGACTACTTTGTTCTTGAATGGCTCCAAGGGAGCAGCCTATACTGGTGGCTATCAGTCGCCCGCCAGGCGCCAGTAACGTCTTAACGAGTTCGGGTACTAGGTGCCCTCATCAGTACACCGACAGAGCCTCGGCCGGCCAACACGCGCTAAGTTCTGCTAACAGTTTAAAACAGTGCACGGGCGCAAGTGGTCTTGATTACGCCTGCTATTTGTTTGACTTCACGTCTCCCACGAACGGCACGGTAGGACGGGCCGGAGAGATCGCTTCCTTTAATGTGAAAATCGAACGCCGTCCCTCTCCCTTTATAAGCTGGGAACCGGGCGACGCCCACTTGCCCTTGCCGTCACATCGAAAACCTCACGCTTTCCTTCCTTCGAAGCTCGCAGAGAGCGACGCCCGCTTCTCCACTGCCACCGGTACATTTCCACGCCGCTTCTTCCACCACGACTTCTATGGCTCAAGGCCGATAAGGGAAGGGCGGAATTGCCGAGCGCAGCGTTTCACTGGCGCTGCGGAAAGAGCGGGCTTCTTCACCCTCGCCGACAGAGGACAAGGATGGTATTACCCTTCGGTCGACGCAGACTTGGGCGATCCGCTGACGAGGGTCATCTCCGCCGCCACATCTGCAAGGTCTCTTCGCACTTCTTCGATTTTTCCTCAAAAGCGGCTCCCTCGCCTTTTCTGAATTTTTCTGTGATGTCATGAACACCTATGACTCCGCTTCTTTCTTGACTTCACCCCAACGCCGCTCTCACCTTGGCTGTTTTGACATCTCTCAGGAGAACTTCGTCAGTCCATCCAAATGTCGCCTTCTTCCGCCATTACTTCTCACCCGTAGAGAGAGGAGAGCCGCTATCGGAGGAATTGCATGACCCTAGGATCGCAAGAAGGAAGCATACCGTAACGCCCGGATTCGGCGGGCCAGTGTCCGCCGCTATTCACGCCGCTGCTGTCATTTGCTTGCGTATTGCACTTTGCCATGTCATCATCTGCATTTCATATCATGTCGCCATGTGCATTTCATTTTGCATACGTGTTCGCCTCATGCATCCGAGCATTTTCCCCGTTGTCCGCTTTGCAATCCGCACTTATGTCTCCATGCCTCTTTTACCTCTTTTTCGTGTGGGTATTAAACGGTCTCTTAATGGCCCTGGTTTGTCAAGCGGCCTTGGATAGCACCAGACCGCCTGTCAAGTTTTGTGCCATTTGAGGTCATAACCAACGGTTAACCGGTAACCGCAAAGCCTCCTTCTCCTTGCAGCCCAACACCCTTCCAACTGGCCTAAACCCACCAAACTCCCTCCATGCTCGGTTGCTCGATCACGATCACAGGTCGAAACCGCACTCATTTGGACTCTCCTAGCTCCTCCACCTATATAAACACCTTCCTCCAAAATCGCAGTCCAAATCCATCCTGAAACTTAAATCGTCTCACACAAGGCTGACATGTCCGTCCCGCTGGACATTCTCATTACCAAGAGCCATCTGCCGGGCGTAAGCACGGTCGCCGCTGGTCTCTCCCCGCTGGCCATGTCTGGCGGGCCTGTGGCAGGCCCGCCTGGCTGCTGCCACATCTCGCCCGGCCACAGACTGTTACCACGGGAGTCTCTACGGTACAAGGCTCACGCTTCGCCGAGCCGCCACGCTTTGCTCTCCACTTGCCATCTCAAGGCCTCGCTCTGTCACGGGCGAGTTTCGCTGGGCGCCCCACTGCCGTTGCTGCCACGTTACCGCACTGCCGCTTTCTCCGCCTTTGGCGCCACGCACTGCCCCCGGATCCCGGCTACCACGAGTTCGCTGGATCCGCCTCGCCGGCACCTGGTCTGGCCTCCTGCCGCTGCCGGAGTTGGATCCGGATCGACGAGATCCACCGATCCCAACCAAACGCGCCCGCTTCTCGCCCCGATCCTCGCTCCTGGATATTCCATCCCGGTTGATTTTTCCGGAGGTATAAATTCCACTAAGTCCTGAAATTGTTGCATTTTTGTTGCATTTTCATTGCATCATAACTCTGATCCGTAGTCTGCTTTGCGCGTAATATGTCAAAATTTTCGCCTGAAGAGTAGATCATCATTTCATTGCATCATTTTCATTTAAGCTCATTGATGCCCGAAATGCTGTTAGAAGAGTGCTATGTGATGTTAGTTTTGATTTTTACTTAACTTGCACTTTTGTCATTTTGCCATGATTGATGTGTGCATCCTATGAACTTGAGTCCTACATGTGTTTTGTAATATGCCATGTCTTCTTCCAGTGGTGCTTGCTATGTATTTTGTGATCGTGGTGACTAGCACAAGCATGCAAACTAGGTGTCCCGATGTTGCTGATTTCACCTGCTTTGGTCGATATTTTGATGCCATGTTAACTTGATGCTACCGAGAGATCCATGCATATTTTGAGATACTATTAGGATGTTTTGTAAAGCATGTCTTGATCATCCATCCATGCCCTTGTTTGCAATTATGGAGTGCCATAGCTTGAGTCAATCGAGCTCTACTTTTGCTATAAAGTTTCCGGCAGATTGTTTACATGTTATTCAATTTTGCCAAGGTTGTTGTGGTTGATCCATGTATGCTATGTTATTGTTCTTGTATGTATGTCTTCATGCCATGTCTTCTTGATGTATGTATGCTTAGTTTATCATGTAAGGCTCTGTAGTGAGTGCATCGAGCTCACCAACATGTTTACCTATTGTAATTCTCCATGTTCAAATCTGTAATATAACTTGCCATGTTTACATGGGTGCCATCATATCTTCCGATCCTTTTTGGCTTATGGTCACTAAAGGACTTTGTTCTATGTAATTAGTAGATTCATGCTATGCCTTTGTTTTCCATGATAAGTTCCTGTAACATGTTGTTTGATAGCTCAAACATTTCAACCTCGATGTTATTTCCGCCAATGCCTTAAACTCGTTATTACTTGCAATCTTGCCATGTCATTTTGAGCATGTTCTATTTGTTTCTGGAGATAGCTCAGTGTTCATATTTTGTAATGCTTACCTGTACATCATGCCCATGCCTTTGTTATTGTGTTGAGGTCCTGTAGCATGTTGTTTTGATGCTTGCAATATGCCTAGTTGCTGTTTTGGACAGATTGTTGTCATATCTTGTATAGGTGTATGTGTTGAACCGCTGTTCGCTTTTGAGTGTTCTATATGAAACTTGCTTGATTTTGCATGTAGTTTCATTATCATGTTGCATCCATGTTTTGAGGTGTTTTCTTGATGTTTTTATGTATATTGCATCAATGCCATGTTTATCTTGTTTAGCTCATATCTTCTAGGCCAGAGTTCAATCTAATGAACTTTATATGTAATTTGACTAGAATTTCGTAGATCATCGTGTGCATTTTAACTTGCTGTTTAACAACTTGAAATAAGGTTTATTCAGATCTCGACCAATTCTCGAAATTTGCATGAGGATTCTACCGAATTGTTCTATGTTGTTCTCGCCCATTTAAACTTGCCTTTGATATGTTGTTTTGTTTGCATCATCCTCTGCCATGAGTAGCTTCATGTAGCTTTGTCATGCATCATGCTTGTTGCATCGTCTTGTTCATGTGTGGTGTTTACTATGTTGTGTGCTTCCTCTTGTTAGTTCCTCGTTTCGCTAAGTGATCGTGAGGATTCGCTCGCTTATGGTTCGGCTTCATCTGCTCATCTTCTTCATGGACTCGCTTCTTCTTCCTTGCGGGATTTCGGAAAGATGACCGCTACCCTGGATCTCACTACTATCATTGCTATGCTAGTTGCTTCGCCTATCGCTATGTTGCGCTACCTATTCGCTTATCAAGCCATCCCAAATTGCCATGTCGCCTTCTAACCTTGACACCATTCAGCGCAAACCGTTGTTTGGCGTTACCGCTTGCTCAGCCCTCTTATAGCGTTGTTAGTTGCAAAGAAGATGAAGTTTGTCTTTGTTGAACATGGAGATGTTGTTCCTGTTGAACATGTTTACTTGTTGGATATCACAATATGTCTTATATTATTAATGCATCTATATACTTGGTAAAGGGGTGGAAGGCTCGGCCTTATGCCTGGTGTTTTGTTCCACTTTTGCAGCCTTTAGTTTCCGCTATATCGGTATTATGTTCCCGATTTTGCGCCCCTAACGCGTCGGGTGATTTATGGACCTTGATACCGCTTTGAATAAGACTCTTCCAGAAGGCCCAACATTGGTTTTACCATTTGCCTCACCACTAACCTATATTTTCCTTGGGAGTAATTAACCAAGGGTCAGTTTTACTAGCCCCCCTGACAAGGTTTCTAAGTGCTGGCCCCAACCGAGTAGATCAAGGCCCTCGTGGCAACTCGAGGTTTGGTTTTACTCAGAGGGATGTCTCATCCGGTACGCTCGAGAACTAGATATGTGCAGTCTTATCGGGATTGTTGTCACAAGATCGGGCTTTTGCTGACTTGTTTATTATGTCGAAATGTCTTGTAGACGGGATTCGAGATCTGACTGGCCTTCCCGGGAGAAGGAATATCCTTCATGATCGCGAGGGCTTATCATGGGCTAAGTTGGGACACCTCGCAGGGTTTGAACTTTCAAAGCCGTGCCCATGTTATGTGGAAGATGGGAATTTGTTAATATCTGCCGTAGAAAACCCGGTTGATCTTAATTAAAATACACCAACCTGGTAGCGTAAACTTTGAGTGTCTTTTCGGGTTGATTGAGAGGAGAACACGGTTTCGGGTTGTCCGACGTAAGTAGAGTTCAAGATCACTTCTTGACTATTTAGTTGACACCGCCTTGTTTCTCTTCGCCTCATTTGCTTGGTTAGCCACCATATGCTTGCTTAGCCGCTGCTGCAACCTCACCACATTACCCCTTCCTTTCCCATTAAAGCTTGCTAGTCTTGATACCCATGGTAATGGGATTGCTGAGTCCTCATGGCTCACGATTACTACACCAACTGTTGCAGGTGTACAGGTTTCATATGATCATGACGGAGAATATGTTCGCCAGGTTGGAGTTCTTCTTCTGCTTCTTCTTCTTAATAGGTTCTGTACCTGCAGCCCTGGCTAAGGTGGTGATGTCGCTTGAGCTTCACATGTTTCATCTGTAGCTCTGGATGTTGATCTTGTTTCTGTGATGTTGATGTATTTTTGTGGTAGTACAGCCTTATGTATGTATCCCTATGTAATGTTGATGTAATGTTAAGCTAGTTCAAATAATTTTACACTAGAGTTGAACTAGCTTCTAGCTAGTACAAATAATTTTACACTGAGTTGAACTAGTTTATAACCTTGTACAAAATTTTTACAGTAGAGTTGAACTAGCTCTAAGCTAGTTTAAATAATTTTACACTAGAGTTGAACTAGCTCTAAGGCTAGTTCAAATAATTTTACACTAGAGTTGAATAGCTCTGTAGCCTAGTACAAATAATTTTACACTCAGGAGTCGGATTAGCTTTTTACACTAGAGTTGAACTAGCTCTATAAGCTAGTTAAAACATTTACACCAGAGTTGTACTAGCCTATAGCCTAGCATGTTAATTTTACACTAGAGTTGAACTAGCTCTAAGCTTGTACAAATAATTTTACACTAGAGTTGAACTCAGCTCTTAACCTAGTACAAATAATTTTACACTAGAGTTGAAATTAGCTCTTATGCTTGTTCAAATAATTTTACACTAGAGTTGAACTAGCTCTATAGCCTAGTACAAATAATTTTACACTAGAGTTGAACTAGCTCTATAAGCTAGTTCTAATAATTTTACACTAGAGTTGAACTAGTTCATAGCCTAGTAAAAATAATTTTACACTAGAGTTGAACTAGCTCTATAGGCTTAGTACAAAAAATGTACACTAGAGTTGAACTAGCTTATAAGCTAGTTCAAATAATTTTACACTAGAGTTGAATAGTTTCATAAGCTAGTCAAATAATTCTTACACTACAGTTGAACTAGCCTATAGCCTAGTACAAATAATTTTACACCAGAGTTGAACTAGCTCTACAGCTAGTACAAATAATTTTACACTAGAGTTGAACTACTTGAGAAGGACGCGGTGCGGATTCGGACGCCAAGCTTGCGCCGCCTTGTCCTTGGACCTCGGCGCACGCCGTGAGCTCTCTCGGCCGCGCCGGCTTCCTCCGCCAGGTCTTCCCCACCACCGCCCGCTCCGGAGGTGGTGGGGTTGGAAGTGGATGGTCCTGCCGCCACCAAGTCTTCTTCTTGGTGGCATGCTGAGATGATGATGAAGATTGTTGCTCGGTGAACGCTGGATCGGGTTCACACAAACTCGACGCCCCTACCTGGCGCGCCAAAGATGTCGAGGAAGTTGGTCGTGTCCCACTAACACCTATGGGACCTTGGACCCTTGTGGTTCGGAGGGGGCGGAGGATGCACGAAGAGCGGATCAAGCGATGCACACGAGCAGATTTACCCAGCTTCTGAGCTCTCCGGAGAGATAATACCCTCACCGCTGCTTTGTGGATTATATTGTGTTCTTGCTAGGGAGCAATGGGAGCTACAAAACCTAGCCTGAGTGAGTGGGTCTCGTATGAGTCGAATGAACTAAGCCGGAGCCGAATCGAACCCTTTCACGCTGCACTTGGGCCTCCTTTTATAGGCGCAAGGGGTCACCACAGTGGCAACACGATGAGGGTACAAATGTAAAAACAGTGGTTGGTGTACCAACTTGTATAGTGTACAGTGATCTATACCTAACTCTGACGGCAAGGGACAAGAGTCATTAATGCCCGTCTCAGTCGCCTGAATAGTGTAACAGAACCGCTACATGCCTCCGCTTGCTACGATGGTAGCTTGTCGTGCCGCTATCGCTGCTCCCTGGCTGCACAGCCCATCGACACGCTGCTCTCGGAAAGCCCGCTGCGACATGTTGGCGGATGAGCTGGAGCGGAGATGAAGAGAGGCTGCCTCCCGCAAGCGCCTTTGCCACGGGCAGAAAACTTGTCGCGCTTTGGGAGCTTCGGCGCCCACCAGCCTTCCTTCCCAAGCTCCTCTTGCCGGGCCTTGTTTCCTTCGTGCCTTGAGGGTCTTCCCGGCAAGCTCCTCTTGCCGCTGCCTTGATTACTTTGTTTTAATGGCTCCAAAGGAGCCACGGAAGATCTTGACGGTCACCAGGCCAGCCTCCGCTGGGTGTCGTGCAATCGCTCGTGCACGAAGTTCGGGATACTAGGGTACCCCTACTCTAGTACACCGACACATTCTGCCGACTACACCGCCAAGGAGGATCTCCGCAAGGGAGCGCTCTCCGGCAAGGAGACGCCCGCAAGGGATGGTTCTCCGGCGAAGAGATGGCACCACCGACCTCCCGGTGGCCGAGACCATGGCTGCATCCAAGTGCGTAATCTTCTTGCTTGAAAACCTCCCTTGTGTTATTTTTCTTCCGACTTTCTTTGAATATCTGCTTGACTTTTCTTTCTTTTTCTGGTCGCCGATCCATCAGCCAGAGCCAATGGAGACCGAGGTCGCCGGCGAGGAAAGACGCTTGCGGTAACACCGACGACGCCGCCGCCGAGGAGGAAGCTGGCGCCGACGGAGCCTGCCGCGAAGAGGCCGCTTGCTGCCGCCGCCAGGTTGGCGAGGGTCCCGCATCGTGACCGATGGCCTTCGAGGCCGCAGGGAGCGCCAGCGCTACGCCGACCGCCGATCCCTTCCATCATGCCGCAGCGCCAGTTCAAGAGCTGAGCCCGGCGCTTATCTCAAGGCCGCGATGGCGCTTTCATCAAACTCCCCAAGCGCCAAGCTCTAGGGCACCGGTCAAGGAGAGACTTTGACGAAGAGCTGCTCAACCTCCGCAGGGATGACGCTGGTCGACGCGCCAAGCAGCAGCGTGAGTCTCAAGAGGAGCAGCTATTATGGAGCTATACGCTCTACCGCACCCGACAAGCCAAGCTGGAATCCCGGAAGCGCTTTGTCGCGGGAGGCGGAGCAGACATAGAGAAGCGCTACTGAGGAGCTCCGGGCACCAACCAAGAAGCTCTCCGGTCCTGGGCAGAGGCGGGAAGCGACTTCGCCGAGGAGCGAGCAGCCTTCATCCTCGAGAAGGCTGAGGTTGAGGAGCAGCGCGGCTTGTCTGCCGGAGAAGTCTGCTCGCAAGAAGGCGAAGTTGGCGAAGCGGAAGATCAATCTTGACAGCCATGAGGAGGAGCTTGCCATGCGCGAGCAAACATTTGGCGGGGCTCAAGGAAGCAAAGGATGTTGCCTAGCCGCCGAGAGCCGCCAAGAAGGAACTGAGACGAAGGTGACGAGCTGAGGCCAATCTCAAGAAGAGCGGCGAGGAGCTTGCTGCACTCAAGCATGAGCGCGAAGGATGCCTTACACTCTTGGCGAGCTGCTTGGGCCGTCTCGCCGAGAGAGCAAGGAGCTCAGCGCCGCCAAGGACTCCACCGCGGATCTCGAGCTGAAGCGACTACTTTGATGCAGACGCTGGACGGTGCCAAGGAGCGGAGGTGGCCTTGTTGGAGAAGATCAAAAAACGACCGAGGCGCTTGTTGGCGAAGCTGCCGCCGCCTGTAACACCTTCAGGGAAAATGTGGAGCACTGGACCGAGGGTCTCGTGAATGTTGCCGCCGACATCGATAGGGAGCTGGCGGAGCTGGGATGGTGGATCTCGGATATTCCTCCGATGAGCACCTCAACCCAGCGCCAAGCTCAGCTTGTTCTTCAAAGGCGTGGACGGCCCTCCAACAAACACCTATGGGATCTGGCGGACGAGCCCTTTCTGTTCGGTGAAGGCGGGAGGTCGCACGTAAGAGCAGATTGAGGCGAAGCACACTTGAGCAGCATTTACCCAGCTTGAGCTCTCCAAGAGATAATACTCTCCCGCTGCTTGTCTCGGTTTGTATAGCTACTTGTATAGTGTATCATACCTAACCCTCGACGGCAGGGACAAAGGCAGTAAATGCCCGCCTATGTCGCCTAAACAAAGGCGAAAGGGACCTCGAGGACGCCACCGCTGCCACGATGGCAAACTTGTCAAGACGCCTTTGCCACTGCTGCAGCTCCAGCCTCTCGCCACACGCTACCGGAAAGGCCCTGTACGCACATCGCTGGTGGATGTGTTTGAGGCGCAGGAAGTGAGTAGCGTTCAAAGCGCCTTGCCGCGAATGTTGCTCGCTTGCGTCCGGAAGCTTGTCGCTCACACTGGCCTTCCCGGCAAGCTCCTCTTGCCGGGGCCTTGTCTCCTAGGTGCCTTGTTGGCCTTCCCGGCAAGCTCCTCTTGCCGGGCCCTGCCTCCTGGCTTAAATACTTTGTTCTTGAATGGCTCCAAGGAACCACGGAGGACCTAGGCGGTCACCCGGCAAGCCTTGCAGCGGAGGGCTGCAACTGCCCGTGCACAAGTTCGGGATACTGCAGGTACCCTCACTGCACACCGACAAACTAGCTCTATAAGCTAATTCAAATAATTTTTCACTAGAGTTGAACTAGCTCTATAGCCTAGTACAAATAATTTTACACTAGAGTTGAACTAGCTCCATAAGCTAGTTCAAATAATTTTACACTACAATTGAACTAGCTCTATAGCCTAGTACTAATAATTTTACACTACAGTTGAACTAGCTCTATAAGCTAGTTCAAATAATTTTACACTACAGTGGAACTAGCTCTAGAGCCTAGTACAATTAATTTTACACTAGAGTTGAACTAGCTCTATAAGCTTATACAAAAAAAAATTAGACTAGAGTTGAACTAGCTCTATAAGCTAGTTCAAATAATTTTACACTAGAGTTGAACTAGCTCTATAAGCTAGTTCAAATAATTTTACACTAGAGTTGTACTAGCTCTATAAGCTAGTTCAAATAATTTTAAACTAGAGTTGAACTAGCTCTATAGCCTAGTACAAATAATTTTACACTAGAGTTGAACTAGCTCTATAAGCTAGTTCAAATAAGTTTACAATAGAGTTGAACTAGCTCTATAGCCTAGTACAAATAATTTTACAAAGAGAGTCGTGTAGCTCTTGCACTAGAGTTGAACTAGCTCTATAAGCTAGTTAAAACAATTTTACCCTAGGAGTTGAACTAGCTCTATAGCCTAGTACAAATAATTTCACACTAGAGTTGAAATAGCTCTATAAGCTAGATCAAATAATTTTACACTAGAGTTGAACTAGCTCTATAAACTAGTTCAAATAATTTTACACTAGAGTTGAACTAGCTCTATAGCCTAGTACAAATAATTTTACACTAGAGTTAAACTAGCTCTCATAGCCTAGTTCAAATAATTTTACACTAGAGTTGAACTAGCTCTATAAGATTGTACAAATAATTTTACACTAGAGTTGAACAAGCTCTATAAGCTAGATCAAATAATTTTACACTAGAGTTGAACTAGCTCTATAAGCTAGTACAAATAATTTTACACTAGAGTTGAACTAGCTCTATAAGCTAGTCCAAATAATTTTACACTAGAGTTGAACTAGCTCTATAGCCTAGTACAAATAATTTTACACTAGTCGCACTAGCTCTTACACAAGAGTTGAACTATCTCTATTAGCTACTTAAAACAATTTGACCTCTAGAGTTGTACTAGCTCTATAGCCTAGTAGAAATAATTTTACACTAGAGTTGAACTAGCTCTATAAGCTAGTTGAAATAATTTTACACTAGTTGAAATAATTTTACACTAGAGTTGAACTAGCTCTATAGCCTAGTACAAATAATTTTACACTAGAGTTAAACTAGCTCTATAGCCTAGCTCAAATTATTTTAAACTAGAGTTGAACTAGCTCTATAAGCTAGTTCAAATAATTTTACACTAGAGTTGAACTAGATCTATAATCTAGTTCAAATAATTTTACACTAGAGTTAAACTAGCTATATAGCCTAGTACAAATAATTTTACACTAGAGTTGAACTAGCTCTATAAACTTGTACAAATAATTTTTACAAGACTTTAACTAGCTCTATAAGCTAGGTCAAATAATTTTACACTAGAGTTGAACTAGCTTATAGCCTTGTACAAATAATTTTACACTATAGTTGAACTAGATCTATAGGCTAGTTCAAATAATTTTACACTAGAGTTGAACTAGCTCTATAGCTAGTACAAATAATTTTACAATAGAGTTGAACTAGCTCTACAAGCTTGTTCAAATAATTTTACACTAGACTTTAACTAGCTCTATAAGCTAGTTCAAATATTTTACACTAGAGTTGAACTAGCTCTATAGCCTAGTACAAATAATTTTACAAGAGAGTTGAACTAGCTCTATAAGCTTGTACAAAATTTTTACGCTAGAGTTGAACTAGCTCTATAAGCTAGTTCAATTTTTTTTACACTAGAGTTGAACTAGCTCTATAAGCTAGTTCAATTTTTTTTCACTAGAGTTGAACTAGCTCTATAAGCTAGTTCAAATAATTTTACACTAGAGTTGAACTATCTCTATAGCCTAGTACAAATAATTTTACACTAGAGTCGTACTAGCTCTTACACTAGAGTTGAACTAGCTCTATTAGCTCCTTAAAACAATTTTACCCTAGAGTTGTACTTGCTCTATAGCCTAGTACAAATAATTTTACACTAGAGTTGAACTAGCTCTATAAGCTTGTACAAATAATTTTACACTAGAGTTGAACTAGCTCTATAACCTAGTACAAATAATTTTACACTAGAGTTGAACTAGCTCTATAAGCTAGTTCAAATAATTTTACACTACAGTTAAACTAGCTATATAGCCTAGTACTAATAATTTTACACTAGAGTCGAACTAGCTCTATAAGCTAGTTCAAATAATTTTACACTAGAGTTGAACTAGCTCTATAGCCTAGTACAAATAATTTTACACTTGAGTTGAACTAGCTCTATAAGCTTATACAAAAAAAATGTAGAAGAGAGTTGAACTTGCTCTATAAGCTAGTTCAAATAATTTTACACTAGAGTTGAACTAGCTCTATAAGCTAGTTCAAATAATTTTACACTAGAGTTGTACTAGCTCTATAAGCTAGTTCAAATAATTTTACACTAGAGTTGAACTAGCTCTATAGCGTAGTACAAATAATTTTACACTAGAGTTGAACTAGATCTATAAGCTAGTTCAAATAATTTTACACTAGAGTTGAACTAGCTCTATAGCCTAGTATAAATAATTTTACACTAGAGTTAAACTAGCTCTATAGCCTAGTTCAAATAATTTTACACTAGAGTTGAACTAGCTCTATAAGCTTGTACAAATAATTTTACACTAGAGTTGAACTCGCTCTGTAGTCTAGTACAAATAATTTTACACTAGACTTTAACTAGCTCTATAAGCTAGTTCAAATATTTTTGCACTAGAGTTGAACTAGCTCTATAGCCTAGTACAAATAATTTTACAGTAGAGGTGAACTAGCTCTATAAGCTTGTACAAAAATTTTTACGCTAGAGTTGAACTAGCTCTATAAGCTAGTTCAAATAGATTTACACTAGAGTTGAACTAGCTCTATAAGCTAGTTCAATTTTTTTTCACTAGAGTTGAACTAGCTCTATAAGCTAGTTCAAATAATTTTACACTAGAGTTGAACTAGCTCTATAGTCTAGTACAAATAATTTTACACTAGAGTCGCATTAGCTTACACTAGAGTTGAACTAGCTCTATTAGCTACTTAAAACAATTTTACCTAGAGTTGTACTTGCTCTATAGCCTAGTACAAATAATTTTACACTAGAGTTGAACTAGCTCTATAAGCTTGTACAAATAATTTTACACTAGAGTTGAACTAGCTCTATAACCTAGTACAAATAATTTTACACTAGAGTTGAACTAGCTCTATAAGCTAGTTCAAATAATTTTACACTACAGTTGAACTAGCTCTATAGCCTAGTACTAGTAATTTTACACTAGAGTCGAACTAGCTCTATAAGCTAGTTCAAATAATTTTACACTAGAGTTGAACTAGCTCTATAGCCTAGTACAAATAATTTTACACTTGAGTTGAACTAGCTCTATAAGCTTATACAAAAAAATGTAGAAGAGAGTTGAACTTGCTCTATAAGCTAGTTCAAATAATTTTACACTAGAGTTGAACTAGCTCTATAAGCTAGTTCAAATAATTTTACACTAGAGTTGTACTAGCTCTATAAGCTAGTTCAAATAATTTTACACTAGAGTTGAACTAGCTCTATAGACTAGTACAAATAATTTTACACTAGAGTTGAACTAGATCTATAAGCTAGTTCAAATAATTTTACACTAGAGTTGAACTAGCTCTATAGCCTAGTATAAATAATTTTACACTAGAGTTAAACTAGCTCTATAGCCTAGTTCAAATAATTTTACACTAGAGTTGAACTAGCTCTATAAGCTTGTACAAATAATTTTACACTAGAGTTGAACTCGCTCTGTAGTCTAGTACAAATAATTTTACACTAGACTTTAACTAGCTCTATAAGCTAATTCAAATATTTTTACACTAGAGTTGAACTAGCTCTATAGCCTAGTACAAATAATTTTACAAGTAGAGGTTGAACTAGCTCTATAAGCTTGTACAAATTTTTTACACTAGAGTTGAACTAGCTCTATAAGCTAGTTCAAATAGATTTACACTAGAGTTGAACTAGCTCTATAAGCTAGTTCAATTTTTTTTCACTAGAGTTGAACTAGCTCTATAAGCTAGTTCAAATAATTTTACACTAGAGTTGAACTAGCTCTATAGTCTAGTACAAATAATTTTACACTAGAGTCGTACTAGCTCTTACACTAGAGTTGAACTAGCTCTATTAGCTACTTAAAACAATTTTACCCTAGAGTTGTACTTGCTCTATAGCCTAGTACAAATAATTTTACACTAGAGTTGAACTAGCTCTATAAGCTTGTACAAATAATTTTACACTAGAGTTGAACTAGCTCTATAACCTAGTACAAATAATTTTACACTAGAGTTGAACTAGCTCTATAAGCTAGTTCAAATAATTTTACACTACAGTTGAACTAGCTCTATAGCCTAGTACTAGTAATTTTACACTAGAGTTGAACTAGCTCTATAAGCTAGTTCAAATAATTTTACACTAGAGTTGAACTAGCTCTGTAGCCTAGTACAAATAATTTTACACTTGAGTTGAACTAGCTCTATAAGCTTATACAAAAAAAATGTAGAAGAGAGTTGAACTTGCTCTATAAGCTAGTTCAAATAATTTTACACTAGAGTTGTACTAGCTCTATAAGCTAGTTGAAATAATTTTACACTAGAGTTGAACTAGCTCTATAAGCTAGTTCAAATAATTTTACACTAGAGTTGAACTAGCTCTATAGCTGTAGTACAAATAATTTTACACTAGAGTTGAACTAGATCTATAAGCTAGTTCAAATAATTTTATACTAGAGTTGAACTAGCTCTATAGCCTAGTACAAATAATTTTACACTAGAGTTAAACTAGCTCTATAGCCTAGTTCAAATAATTTTACACTAGAGTTGAACTAGCTCTATAAGCTTGTACAAATAATTTTACACTAGAGTTGAACTAGCCTGTAGTCTAGTACAAATAATTTTACACTAGAGTTTAACTAGCTCTATAAACTAGTTCAAATAATTTTACACTAGAGTTGAACTAGCTCTATAGCCTAGTACAAATAATTTTACACTAGAGTTGAACTAGCTCTATAAGCTTGTTCAAAAATTTTACACTAGAGTTGAACTAGCCTCTATAAGTTAGTTCAAATAATTTTACACTAGAGTTGAACTAGCTCTATAAGCTAGTTCAAATAATTACACTCAGAGTTGAACTAGCTCTATAAGCTAGTTCAATTTTTTTACACTAGAGTTGAACTAGCTCTATAAGCTAGTTCAAATAATTTTACACTAGAGTTGAACTAGCTCTATAGCCTAGTACAAATAATTTTACACTAGAGTCGTACTAGCTCTTACACTAGAGTTGAACTAGCTCTATTAGCTACTTAAAACAATTTTATCCTAGAGTTGTACTAGCTCTATAGCCTACTACAAATAATTTTACACTATAGTTGAACTAGCTCTATAAGCTTGGACAAATAATTTTACAATAGAGTTGAAGTAGCTCTATAACCTAGTACAAATAATTTTACACTAGAGTTGAACTAGCTCTATAAGCTAGCTCAAATAATTTTACACTACAGTTGAACTAGCTCTATAGCCTAGTACTAATAATTTTACACTAGAGTTGAACTAGCTCTATAAGCTAGTTCTAATAATTTTACACTAGAGTTGAACTTGCTCTATAGCCGAGTACAAATAATTTTACACTAGAGTTGAACTAGCTCTATAAGCTTATACAAAAAAATGTAGACTAGAGTTGAACTAGCACCATAAGCTAGTTCAAATTATTCTACACTAGAGTTGAACTAGCTCTATAAGCTAGTTCAAATAATTTTACACTATAGTTGAACTAGCTCTATAGCCTAGTACTAATAATTTTACACTAGAGTTGAACTAGCTCTATAAGCTAGTTCAAATAATTTTACACTAGAGTTTAACTAGCTCTATAGCCTAGTACAAATAATTTTACACTAGAGTTGAACTAGCTTTATAAGCTTATACAAAAAATGTAGACTAGAGTTGAACTAGCTCTATAAGTTAGTTCAAATAATTTTACACTAGAGTTGAACTAGCTCTATAAGTTAGTTCAAATAATTTTACACTAGAGTTGTACTAGCTCTATAAACTTGTACAAGTAATTTTACACTGGACTTTAACTAGCTCTATAAGCCAGGTCAAATAATTTTACACTAGAGTTGAACTAGCTCTATAGCCTAGTACAAATAATTTTACACAAGATTTGAACTAGCTATATAAGCTAGTGCAAATAATTTTACACTAGTGTTGAACTAGGTCTATAGCCTTGTACAAATAATTTTACACTTGAGCTGAACTATGTCGGGGGGAAGAGCTGATCGGGCTCATGAGCACCTCGGACCTGGGTCCCTTTGTGGTTCGGAGGGGGTGAGACTGCACAAAGAGCGGGTCGAGGCGATGCGCACGAGGGGGTTTACCCAGCTTCTGAGCTCTCCTGAGAGATAATACTCCTACTCGCTGCTTTGTGGATTATCTTGTGTTCTTGCTAGGAGCAATGCTGGCTACAAAACCTAACTTGAGTGTGATGAACTAAGCTGGAGCTAGACTAGAAACCCAAATTAATCGAACCTCCTCACGCTGCCCTCGGCCTCCTTTTATAGGCACAAGGCTACCACATGTAAGCAAGTAGACAAGGTCACAATGGTAAAACCTAGGTTGGTACACCGCTTGTACAAAGGTACAAAGAATTCTATACCTAACTCGACGGCAAGGGACAAGAGTCATCAATGCCCGCCGCCTTTAACGATTATAACAGGGACCGCAAGTCGCGTCCGTCCGCCACGATGGTGGCTTGTCAGCGCCTGCTCGTCGCTACTCCCGGCTGGCTGCACAGCCCGTCGACACGCAGATACTTGGGAGAGCCCTGGTGACACGCTACGGGTGAGCTGGAGCGAGATGAAGAGAGGTCACCCGCCCGCAAGCGCCTTTGCCAAGCGGGGAACCTTGTCGTCGCTTGGGGTTCAGCGCCAGCTAAGCCTTCCCCGCAAGCTCCTCTTGTCGGGCCTCGCTTCTTTACGCCCAGGATGGCCTTCCGGCAAGCTTCTCTTGCCGGGTCTTGACTACTTTGTTCTTGAATGGCTCCAAGGAGCAGCTGAGATCTTGGTGGCCATCAGCCGCCTGGCCGTGGGCGCCTGCAACTGTCGTGCACGAAGTTCGGGTACTAGGGTGCCCTTACCTAGTACACCGACAGAGCCCCCGGCCTGGGCCACACACGGCGCCAAGTTCTGGGCCAGGCCCAAAAAAAGTGCACGGCGCGCGTGGTCTTGATTACGCCGTTATTTGCCTTGGACTCCACGCCTCCCACGAACGGCACGTGTGGGACGGGCGCCGTGGGAGAGATCGTGGGCTTCCTTTAATGAAAAATCGAACGCCCGTCCCCTCTTTTATAAGCGGGAAACCGGGCGGACGCCCACTTGCCCTTGCTGTCACATCGAAAACCCCGCCGCTTTCCTTCCTTCTCGAGCTCTGCAGAGAGCGACGCCCGCCCCTCCACTCGCCACCGGTGCCACCACGCCGCCGCTTCCTCCACCACGACCCCTATGGCTCCGAAGGCCGATAAGGGAAGGCGTGAATTCACCGAGCCGCAGCGTTCTCGGCGCCAAGGAAAGAGCGGGCTTTCTTGACCCCTCGCCGACAGAAGGAGCAGCGGATGGGTACTACCTCTTCTCGTCGACGGTGACTTTGGCGCATCCGCGCGAGGGTCATCTCCGCCGCCACATCTGCCAAGGTCTCTTCGGTACCCCTTCTTCGCGATTTTTTCTTCATGTGCGGGCTCTCCCCTTTTCTGAATTTTTCTGTGATGTCATGAACACCTATGACTTCCGCCTTCTTGACTTCACCCCCAACGCTGTTCTCACCTTGGCTGTTTTCGCACATCTCTGCGAGAACTTCGCTGGGTCCATCCAAATGTCGCCTCTTCCGCCATTACTTCACACCCGTAGAGAGAGAGAGCCATTTGAGGAATTGCATGGACCTCTAGGATCGGCAAGAAGGAAGCATACCGTAACGCCCGGATTCGATGGGCCAGTCTCGCTCTTATTCGCCGTCGTTGCTATGTCATTTGCTTCATGCGGTTGCACTTTGCCATGTCATCATCTGCATTTCATATCATGTCGCCATGTGCATTTCATTTTGCATACGTGTTCGCCTCATGCATCCGAGCATTTTCCCCTTGTCCGCTTTTGCAATCCGCACTTATGTCTCCCGGCGCCCCTTTTACCTCTTTTTCGTGGGGTATTAAACGGTCTCGAATGGCCCCAGGTTTGTCAAGCGGCCTTGGGATAGCACCAGTGAGACCGCTGTCAAGTTTTGTGCCATTTGGAGGTCGCTTTAGTACCCAACGGTTAACCGGTAACCGCAAAAGCCTCCTTCTCCTTGCAGCCCAACACCCTTCCAAACTGGCCTAAAACCCACCAAACTCCCTCCATGTTTCGGCCGCTCGATCACGATCGCGTGGCAAACCGCACCTCATTTGGACTCTCCTAGCTCCCTCCACCTATATAAACACCTTCCTCCAAAATCGCAGTCCAAATCCATCCCGAAATCCTAAAATCGCCCTCATTGGCCTGCACGGACATGTCCGGGGTCTCGGACACCTTCGCTGCCGCCCACCGAGCCACTCCGGGCGTGCCAGCACGTGTCGCCGCCGTCCTTCGGCTGGCCACAAGGCTGGCAAGGCTCCAGCAGGCCTGCCGCTCGCCATTGCCAACCATCCTCGCCCGGCCACAGACTTGCTCGCCTCGCTGGAGTCTCCCTCACTGCCGCTACCGCCTCGCCGAAGCCGCCGCCTTTGCCTCATCCTCCACCATCCATCCTCAGCCGCCTCCGTCGCCGGCGAGCCTGGCAAGCGCCCACTCGCCAGCGGTTGTTGGCCACGCTACGCCGAATGCTCGTCCCTTCCGCTCTTAAGCCACGCCGCCCGCCGTAGATCCAGGCCGCCATTGCCGAGCTTCCGGATCTGATGCTTCCCGTCCGCTCCTCATCGCCGCCTCGCCGGAGTTGGGATCCGTGGATCGACGAGATCCACCGGATCCCAACCAAACGCGCCGCTGCCGCCGTCCGGATCCCTCTAAGTCCTGGATATCTCCATCCCGGGTTGACTTTTCCCGGAGGTATAAATTCCACTAAGTCCCCGAAATTGTTGCATTTTTGTTGCATTTTCATTGCATCATAACTCTGCATCCGTAGCTCCGTTTTGCGCGTGTAATATGTCAAAATTTTCGCCTCGAAGAGTAGATCGTTTCATTTCATTGCATCATTTTCATTTAAGCTCATATTGATGCCCGAAATGCTGTTAGAAGAGTGCTATGTGATGTTAGTTTCTGATTTTTATCAGAACTTGCACTTTTGTCATTTTTGCCATGATTGATGTGTGCATCCTATGAACTTGAGTCCTACATGTGTTTTGTAATATGCCATGTCTTCTTTCCAGTGGTGCTTGCTATGTATTTTTTGTGATCTATGTGGTGACAACCAAAGCATGCAAACTAGGTGTCCTGATGTTGCTGATTTCAGCCCTGTTTTGCTGATATTTTGATGCCATGTTAACTTGATGCTACCGAGAGATCCATGCATATTTTGAGATACTTCATTAAGGATGTTTTGTAAAGCATGTCTTGATCTATCCATCCATGCCCTTGTTTGCAATTATGGAGTGCCATAGCTTGAGTCAATCGAGCTCTACTTTTGCTATAAAGTGTTTCCTGGCAGATTGTTTACATGTTATTCAATTTTGCCAAGGTTGTTGTGGTTGATCCATGTATGCTATGTTATTGTTCTTGCCATGTATGTCTTCTATGCCATGTCTTCTTGATGTATGTATGCTTAGTTTATCATGTAAGGCTCTGTAGTGAGTGCATCGAGCTCACCAACATGTTTACCTATTGTAATTCCTGCCATGTTCAAATCTGTAATATAACTTGCCATGTTTACATGGGTGCCATCATATCTTCTGATCCTTTTTGGCTTATGGTCACTAAAGGACTTTTGTTCTATGTAATTAGTAGATTCATGCCATGCCTTTGTTTTCCATGATAAGTTCCTGTAACATGTTGTTTGATAGCTCTAAACATTTCAACTTTGATGTTATTTCCGCCAATGCTCAAAACCTGTTATTACTTGCAATCTTGCCATGTCATTTTGAGCATGTTCTATTTGTTTCGGAGATAGCTCTATGTTCATATTTTGTAATGCTTTACCTGTACATCATGCCCATGCCTTTTTGTTATTGTGTTGAGGTCCTGTAGCATGTTGTTTTGATGCTTGCAATATGCCTAGTTGCTGTTTTGGACAGATTGTTGTCATATCTTGTATAGGGTGTATGTGTTGAACCGCTGTTCGCTTTTGAGTGTGCTCTATATGAAACTTGCTTGATTTTGCATGTAGTTTCATATTATCATGTTGCATCCATGTTTTGAGGTGTTTTCTTGATGTTTTTATGTATATTGCATCAATGCCATGCTTATCTTGTTTAGCTCATATCTTCTAGGCCGTAGCTCCGAATCTAATGAACTTTATATGTAACTTGACTAGAATTTCGTGTAGATCATCGTGGTGCATTTTAACTTGCTGTTTAACAACTTGAACATAAGGTTTATTCAGATCTCGACCAATTTCGAAATTTGCATATGAGGACTTACCGGAATTGTTCTATGTTGTTCCCGGCCTCATTTAAACTTGCCTTGATATGTTGTTTTGTTTGCATCATCTCTTGCCATGAGTAGCTTCATGTAGCTTTGTCATGCATCATGCTTGTTGTGCATCATGTCTTGTTCATGTGTGGTGTGTTACTATGTTGTGTGCTTCCTCTTGTTAGTTCCTGCTTTCGCTATGATCGTGAGGATTCGCTCGCCTTCGCTTGGTTCGGCTTCATTCGCTCATCTTCTTCATGGACTCGTTTTCTTCCTTGCGGGATTTCAGGAAAGATGACCGCTACCCCGGATCTCACTACTATCATTGCTATGCTAGTTGCTTCGCTTCATCGCTATGTTGCGCTACCTATTACCCGCTTATCAAGCCATCCCAAATTGCCATGTCGACCTCTAACCTTTGACACCATTCCTAGCAAACCGTTGTTTGGCTATGTTACCGCTTTGCTCAGCCCCTCTTATAGCGTTGTTAGTTGCAGGTGAAGATGAAGTTTGTTCCTTGTTGAACATGGAGATGTTGTTCCTTGTTGGAACATGTTTACTTGTTGGGATATCACAATATGTCTTATATTATTAATGCATCTATATACTTGGTAAAGGTGGAAGGCTCTCGGCCTTATGCCTGGTGTTTTGTTCCACTCTTGCCGCTTCCTAGTTTCGGCCATATCGGTATTATGTTCCCAGATTTTGCGTCCCTAACGCTGTCGGGTGATTTATGGGACCCCTTGACAGTTACGCTTTGAATAAGACTCCGCCCAGAAGGCCCAACATTGGTTTTACCATTTGCCTCACCACCACCTATATTTTCCTTGGGAGTAATTAACCCAAGGGTCGTCTTTACTTAGCCCCCCTGACTTGCTTCTCTAAGTGCTGGCCCGAACCGAGTAGATCAGGGGCCCCTCGCGGCAACTCGAGGTTTGGTTTACTCAGAGGATGTCTCATCCGTGTTGCCCTCGAGAACAGATATGTGCAGCTCCTATCGGGATTGTCCAGGCGATCAGGCGGCTTTGCTGGACTTGTTTTATTGTCATAAAATGTCTTGTAGACGGATTCCGAGATCGATCGGCCTTCCCGAGAAGGAATATCCTTCGTTGATCGCGAGGGCTTATCATGGGTTGTTGGGACACCCTGCAGGTTTGAACTTTCAAAGCCGTGCCCGCTAGGTTATGTGGAAGATGGAATTTGTTAATATCCGGTTGTAGAAAACCCGGTTGATCTTAATTAAAATACACCAACCGTGTGCGTAGAATCTGAGTGTCTCTTTTCGGGTTGATTGAGAGAGAACACGGTTTCGGGTTATGTCCGACGTAAGTAGGAGTTCGGGATCACTTCTTGATCATTACTAGTTGACGACGTGCCTTTGTTTCTCTTCTAGCCTCTCATTTGCGCTTGGTTAGCCACCATATATGCTTAGCCGCTGCTGCAACCTCACCACATTACCCCTTCCTTTCCCATAAAGCTTTATAGTCTTGATACCCATGGTAATGGGATTGTTGAGTCCTCATGGCTCACAGATTACTACACCACCAAGCATTGTGTACAGGTTTTATGATGATCATGACGTGAGAGCGATGTTCGCTTGTGTTGGAGTTCTTCTTCTGCTTCTTTCTTCGATCGTGGGATAGGTTCTCAGTTGAGCCTGGCTAGCAGTGGTGGATGTCGTTTGAGCTCGCTTATGTTTCATCTGTAGTCGGATGTTGATCTTGTTTATGATGTTGATGTATTCTTGTGGCAGTTGTGCCTTATGTATGTATCCCTATGTAATGTTGATGTAATGTTAAGCTAGTTCAAATAATTTTACACTAGAGTTGAACTAGCTCTATAGCTTAGTACAAATAATTTTACACTTGAGTTGAACTAGCTCTATAACCTTGTACAAAATTTTTTACAGTAGAGTTGAACTAGCTCTATAAGCTAGTTTAAATAATTTTACACTAGAGTTGAACTAGCTCTATAAGCTAGTTCAAATAATTTTACACTAGAGTTGAACTAGCTCGTAGCCTAGTACAAATAATTTTACACTAGAGTCGCATTTTCAGCTCTTACACTAGAGTTGAACTAGCTCTATAAGCTACTTAAAACAATTTTATTTTAGAGTTGTACTAGCTCTATAGCCTAGTACAAATAATTTTACACTATAGTTGAACTAGCTCTATAAGCTTGTACAAATAATTTTACACTAGAGTTGAACTAGCTCTTTAACCTGGTACAAATAATTTTACACTAGAGTTGAATTAGCTCTATAAGCTAGTTCAAATAATTTTACACTAGAGTTGAACTAGCTCTATAGCCTAGTACTAATAATTTTACACTAGAGTTGAACTAGCTCTCTATAAGCTAGTTCTAATAATTTTACACTAGAGTTGAACTAGGTCTATAGCCAGTAAAATAATTTTACACTAGAGTTGAACTAGCTCTATAGGCTTATACAAAAAAATGTAGACTAGAGTTGAACTACCTCTATAAGCTAGTTCAAATAATTTTACACTAGAGTTGAACTAGCTCTATAAGCTAGTTCAAATAATTTTACACTACAGTTGAACTAGCTCTATAGCCTAGTACTAATAATTTTACACTAGAGTTGAACTAGCTCTATAGCGTAGTACAAATAATTTTACACTAGAGTTGAACTAGATCTATAAGATAGTTCAAATAATTTTACACTAGAGTTGAACTAGCTCTATAGCCTAGTACAAATAATTTTACACTAGAGTTGAACTAGCTCTATAGCCTAGTACAAATAATTTTACACTAGAGTTGAACTACCTCTATAAGCTTGTACAAATAATTTTACACTAGAGTTGAACTAGCTCTAT
>JAHIAM010004983.1:0-54540 GCA_021605205.1 Aegilops longissima | reverse complement strand
TCCCTTCGCTTTCTTCAAAAGGCGCGACCTTCAACATCTTGGTCACCATGGATCCGCGTGGTCTCCGGAGGGAGCCGACACCTTATCAACTTTGCCTTGGCTATCCACTCTGCTCAAGAAACGCCCTTTAAAGGCCATATATATGAAATAAATGAATGAACAGCTTGTCCGGTTACATGACTACTTACTTGAGTATCTCGGCGATTGCAGCTTAGTCCCAAGGCCCTCGTCAAGTCCGACACTTCTCTTGTGATCCAAAGAACAGCTTTATACATCTCCACGCGCCGTGCCCATAAAATTTTGGAGAGCTCGTGGTCCCTCCGGATTGAATTCCCACAGCGGAGGGGGCGACGCTTGCAGGGCTGAAGGCGCCGGATCACCATAACTCGCGCCATCGCAACCAGATTGATCCTCTTCCCGGAGATCTCGAATACGGCCCTACAGCAGGGAACATCCTTGATGGCCCCTAGTCGAGCCCCTTGTTGACCCATGACGCCAGCCGCTATGGTGGACCTGAGCGAAGGCAGGAGCGCCGCCCATTTGGTTTGGGGAACGAGTAATTTCAAAAAATTCCTACGAACACGCAAGACCATGGTGATGGCATAGCAACGAGAGGGAGAGTGTCCGCCCACGCACTGTGAGACCGAAAGCGAAGCATTATAACAACGCTGTTGATGTAGTCGACGCCTTCACGATCCGACCGATCCAAGCACCGAACGCACGGCACCTCCGAGTTCTGCACACGCTCAGCTCGATGACGATCCCCGGACCGATCCAGCAAAGTGTCGGGATGAGTTCCACAAGACGACGGCAGGACGATGATGATGCTCCACCGACGCAGGGCTTCGCTTAAGCTCCGGACGATATGACTTCTCCGCGCAGCACCGCTCCGCGACGATATGACCAAGTGGAATATGGTGGAGGGGGCACCGACACGGCTAAGGAACGATCCGAGATCAACTTGTGTGTCTGGGGTGCCCCCCGCCCCGTGATATAAAGGAGCAAGGGGAGGGCTGGCCGCCCTTGGGGCGGCTAGGAGGGGGAGTCCTACTCCCAGTAGAGTAGGACTCCCTTCCTAGTTGGACTAGGACTTGGGGAAGGGGAAGGAAGGAGAGGGAGGAGAGGGGCCCTCCCCTAGTCCAATTCGGACTAGGCCATGGGGGCGCGCCTGCCCTAGTGCAGCCCTCTCTCTCCCTCAGGCCCAATAAGGCCCATAACTTCCCCCGGCGAATTCCGTAACTCTCCCAGACTCAAAATACCCGAATCATTCGAACCTTTCCGAACTCCGAATATAGTCGTCCAATATATCGATCTTTACGTCTCGACCATTTCGAGACTCTCGTCATGTCCCCGATCTCATCCGGACTCAACTCCTTCGTACATCAAAACTCATAAACTCATAATATAACCGCTATCGAAACCTTGTTGCATGGACCCTACGGTTCGAGAACTATGTAGACATGACCTAGAACCATTCTCGGTCAATAACCAATAGCGGAACCTGGATGCCCATATTGGTTCCTACATATTCTACTTAAGATCTTTATCGGTCAAACCGCATAACAACATACGTTGTTCCTTTGTCATCGGTATGTTACTTACCCGAGATTCGATCGTCGGTATCCAATACCTAGTTCAATCTCATACGGTAAGTCTCTTTACTCGCTCCGTAATACATCATCTCACAACTAACTCATTAGTTGCAATGCTTGCAAGGCTTATGTGATGTGTATTACCGAGAAGGCCCAGAGATACCTCTCCCACAATCGGAGTGACAAAACCTAATCTCGATTCATGCCAACTCAACATATACTTTTGGAGACACTTGTAGAGTACCTTTATAATCACCCATTTACGCTAGACGCTTGGTAGCACACAAAGTGTTCCTCCGTAAACGGAGTTGCATAATCTCATAGTTGCAGGAACTTTGTATAAGTCATGAAGAAAGCATAGCAACATACTAAACGATCAAGTGCTAAGCTAATGAAATGGGTCATGTCAATCACATCATTCTCCTAATGATGTGATCCCATTAATCAAATGACAACACATGTCTATGGTTAGGAAACATAACCATCTTCGATTAATGAGCTAGTCTAGTAGAGGCATACTAGTGACATCTGCTTGTCTATGTATTCACACATGTATTATGTTTCCGTTAATACAATTCTAGCATGAATAATAAACATTTATCATGATATAAGGAAATAAATAATAACTTTATTATTGCCTCTAGGGCATATTTCCTTCAGTCTCCCACTTGCACTAGAGTCAATAATCTAGTTCACATCGCCATGTGATTTAACATCAATAGTTCACATCTATATGTGGTTAACACCCATAGTTCACATCGACATGTGACCAACACCCAAAGGGTTTACTAGAGTCAGTAATCTAGTTCACATCGCTATGTGATTAACACCCAAAGAGTACTAAGGTGTGATCATGTTTTGCTTGTGAGATAATTTTAGTCAACGGGTCTGTCACATTCAGAGCCGTAAGTATTTTGCAAATTTCTATGTCTACAATGCTCGCACGGAGCTACTCTAGCTAATTGCTCCCACTTTCAATATGTATCCAGATTGAGACTCGAGTCATCTAGATTAGTGTTAAAACTTGCATCGACGTAACCCTTTACTTACTTAACCTTTTTCACTTCCATAATCGAGAAACATATCCTTATTCTACTAAGGATAATTTTGACCGCTGTCCATTGATCTACTCCTAGATCACTATTGCACTCCCTTGCCAAGCTTAGTGGTAGGGTATGCAATAGATCCGTACACAAGATGACATACTTTATAGAACCTATGGCTGATGCATAGGGAATGACTTTCATTCTCTTTCTATCTTCCGTCGTGGTCGGGTTTTGAGTCTTACTCAATCTCACACCTTGTAACACAGTGCAAGAACTCTTTCTTTGACTGCTCCATTTTGAACTACTTCAAAATCTTGTCAAGGTATGTATTCATTGAAAACTTATCAAGCGCCTTGATCTATCTCTATAGATCTTGATGCTCAATATGTAAGCAGCTTCACCGAGGTCCTTCTTTGAAAAACTCCTTTCAAACACTCCTTTATGCTTTGCGTAATAATTCTACATCATTTCCGATCAACAATATGTCATTCACATATACTTATCGAAATGTTGTAGTGCTCCCACTCACTTTCTTGTAAATACAGGCTTCACCGCAAGTCTCAGATAAAACTATATGCTTTGATCAACTTATCAAAGTGTGTATTCCAACTCGAGATGCTTGCACCAGTCCATAGATGGATCGCTGAGCTTACACATTTTGTTAGCACCTTTAGGATTGACAAAACCTTCTGTTGCATCATATACAACTCTTCTTTAAGAAAACCATTAAGGAATGCAGTTTTGACATTCATTTGCCGATTTCATAAAATGTGGCAATTGCTAACATGATTCGGACAGACTTAAGCATCGCTACAGTTGAGAAAATCTCATTGTAGTCAACACCTTGAACTTGTCAAAACCTTTTGCATAAGTCGAGCTTTGTAGATAGTAACACTACTATCAACATCCGCCTTCCTCTTGAAGATCCATTTATTTAACATGGCTTGCCGATCATCGAGCAACTCAATCAAAGTCCACACTTTGTTCTCATATATGGATCCTATCTCAGATTTCATGGCCTCAAGCCATTTCGCTGAATCTGGCTCATCATCGCTTCCTCATAGTTCGTAGGTTCATCATGGTCTAGTAACATGACTTCCGAACATGATTACCGCATCACTCGTGCGGATCTTACTCGAAGACCCACGAGGTTTGGTAGCAACTTGATCTGAAGTTTCATGATCATCATCATTAACTTCCTCACTAATTGGTGTAGGAATCATCGAAACTGATTTCGTGATGAACTACTTTCCAATAAGGGAGAAGGTACAATTACCTTATCAAGTTCTACTTTCCTCCCACTCACTTCTTTCGAGAGAAACTCCTTCTAGAAAGGATCCATCTTAGCAACGAATGTTTTGCCTTTAGACCTGTGATAGAAGGTGTACCCAACAGTTTCCTTTGGGTATTCTATGAAGACGATTCTCGATTTGGGTTCGAGCTTATCGTGAAAACTTTTTCACATAAGCATCACAACTCCAAACTTTAAGAAACGACAGCTTAGGTTTATCGCTAAACCATAGTTCATACGGTGTCATCTCAACGGATTTAGATGGTGCCCTATTAAACGTGAATGCAGCTGTCTCTAATGCATAACCCCAAAACGATAGTGGTAAATCGGTAAGAGACATCATAGATCGCACCATATCATAATAAAGTACGGTTACGACGCTCGACACACCATAACGCTGTGGTGTTCCATATGGCGTGAGTTGTGAAACTATTCCACATTGTTTTCATTGAAGACCAAACTCAGAACTCAAATATTCATCTCCACGATCAGATCGCAGAAACTTTATTTTCTTGTTACGATGATTTTCCACTTCACTCTGAAATTCTTTGAACCTTTCAACTATTTCAGACTTATGTTTCATCAAGTAGATATACCCATATCTGCTCAAATCATCTTGTGAAGGTCGAAAATAACGATACTTGCCACGAGCATCAACACTCATTGGATCGCATACATCGGTATGTATTATTTCCAATAAGTCAAGAGCTTGTTCCATTGTTCCGAGAACGGAGTTTTAGTCATCTTGCCCAAAAGGCACGGTTCGCAAGCATCAAATGATTCATAATCAAGTGATTCCAAAAGTCCATCAAGATGGAGTTTCTTCATGCGCTTTACACCAATATGACCTAAACGGCAAGTGCCACAAATAAGTTGCACTATCATTATTAACTTTGCATCTTTTGGCATCAATATTATGAATATGTGTATCACTACGATCGAGATCCAACAAACTATTTTCATTGGGTGTAACCATCAAAGGTTTTATTCATGTAAATGTAACAACAATTATTCTTTAACTTAAATGAATAACAGATTGCAATAAACATGATCAAATCATATTCATGCTCAACGCAAACCAAATAACATTTATTTAGGTTTTAACACTAATCTCGAAATTATAGGAGTGTGTGATGATGATCATATCAATCTTGGAACTACTTCCAACACTCATCGTCACTTCCCTTCAACTAGTTTCTGCTTATTCTGCAACTCCTGCTTTCGAAGTTACTACTCTTAGCAACCGAACCAGTATCAAATACCGAGGGCTTGCTATAAACACTAGTAAAATACACATCAATAATCTGTATATCAAATATACCTTGTTCACTTTGCCATCCTTCTTATCCGCCAAATACTTGGGGTAGTTCCGCCCAAAGGACCAGTTCCATTGTAGCAAAAGCACTTAGTCTCGTGCTTAGGTCCAGACTTGGGCTTCTTCACCGAGCAGCAACTTGCTTGCCGCTCTTCTTGAAGTTCCCTTCTTCCCTTTGCCCTTTTCCTTGAGACTAGTGGTCTTGTCAACCATCAACACTTGATGTTTTTCTTGATTTCTACCTTCGCGATTTTAGCATCATGAAGAGCTTGGGAATTGTTTTCGCCATCCCTTGCATACTATAGTTCATCACGAAGTTCTAGTAACTTAGTGATGGTGACTAGAGAATTCTGTCAATCACTATCTTATCTCGAAGATTAACTCCCACTTGATTCAAGCGATTGAAGTACCTGCATAATCTGAGAACATGCTCACTAGTTGAGCGATTCTCTCCATCTTTTAGCTATAGAACTTGTTGGAGACTTCATATCTCTCAACTCGGTATTTGCTTGAAATATTAACTTCAACTCCTGAACATCTCATATGGTCCATGACGCTCAAAACGCCTTTGAAGTCCCGATTCTAAGCCGCTTAAGCATGGTGCACTAAACTATCAAGTAGTCATCATATTGAGCTAGCCAAACGCTCATAACGCCTCAGATCCGCTCCTGCAATAGGTCCGCTACCTAGCGTGCATCAAGGACATAATTCTTCCGGCAGCAATGAGGATAAACCTCAGATCACGGATCCAATCCGCAATATTGCTACTAACATTTTTCAATACAATTTTCTAGGAACACATATAAAAACATAAGGAAGCAACAACGCGAGCTATTGATCTACAACATAATCTGCAAAATACTACCAGACTAAGTTCATGATAAATTAAAGTTCAATTAATCATATTACTTAAGAACTCCCACTTAGATAGACATCTCTAGTCATCTAAGTGATCACGTGATCCAAATCAACTAAACCATAACCGATCATCACGTGAGATGGAGTAGTTTCAATGGTGAACATCTTATGTTGATCATATCTACTATATGATTCACGCCGACCTTTCGGTCTCCGTGTTCCGAGGCCATATCTGCATATGCTAGGCTCGCAAGTTTAACCTGAGTATTCTGCGGTGCAAAACTGGCTTGCACCCGCTAGATGGACGAGAACTTATCACACCCGATCATCACGTGGTGTCTCGGGTACTACTTAACTTTGGCAACGGTGCATACTCAGGAGAACACTACTTGATAATTTTAGTGAGAGATCATCTTATAATGCTACCGCCAATCAAAGCAAGATAAGATGCATAAAGGATAAACATCACATGCAATCAATATAAGTGATATGATATGGCCATCATCATCTTGTGCTTGTGATTCCATCTCCAAGCACCGCCATGATCACCATCGCCACCGCGCCGACACCTTGATCTCCATCGTAGCATCGTTGTCGCCTCGCCAACTATTGCTTCTACGACTATCGCTACCGCTTAGTGATAAAGTAAAGCAATTACATGGCGCTTGCATTTCATACAATAAAGCGACAACCATATGGCTCATGCCAGCCATTCGATAACTCGTTACAAAACATGATCATCTCATACAATAAAATATAGCATCACGCCTTGACCATATCACATCACAACATGCCCTGCAAAAACAAGTTAGACGCCCTCTACTTTGTTGTTGCAAGTTTTACGTGGCTGCTACGGGCTGAGCAAGAACCGTTTACCTACGCATCAAAACCACAACGATAGTTTGTCAAGTTGGTGCTGTTTTAACCTTCGCAAGGACCGGGCGAGCCACACTCGGTTCAACTAAAGTGAGAGAGATGACACCCGCCGTCACCTTTAAGCAACTAGTGCTCGGAGCGGTGAAACCAGTCTCGCGAAGCGCACGCTGTATGTCGGTCCGGCCGCTTCATCTCACAATACCGCCAACCAAAGTATGACATGCTGGTAAGCAGATGACTTATATCGCCCACAACTCACTTGTGTTCTACTCGCATATGACATCAACGATAAAACCAGGCTCGATGCCATCGATGGGGAACGAGTAATTTCAAAAATTTCCTACGAACACGCAAGACCATGGTGATGGCATAGCAACGAGAGGGGAGAGTGTCCGCCCACGCACTCGTGAGACCGAAAGCGAAGCGCTATAACAACGCGTTGATGTAGTCGACGCCTTCACGATCCGACCGATCCAAGCACCGAACGACGGCACCTCCGAGTTCTGCACACGCTCAGCTCGATGACGATCCCCGGACTCCGATCCAGCAAAGTGTCGGGATGAGTTCCACAAGACGACGGCGCAGGACGATGATGATGCTCCACCGACGCAGGGCTTCGCCTAAGCACCGCGACGATATGACTTCTCCGAGAAGCCGACCAAGTGGAATATGGTGGAGGGGGCACCGACACGGCTAAGGAACGATCCGTAGATCAACTTGTGTGTCTTAGGGTGCCCCCGCCCCAGTGATATAAAGGAGCAAGGGGAGGGCTGGCCGCCCTTGGGGCGACTAGGGAGGGGGAGTCCTACTCCCAGTAGAGTAGGACTCCCTTCCTAGTCCTACTAGGAAGAGGGAAGGGGAAGGAAGAGGGAGGGGGGGAGGGCCCCTCCTCCTAGTCCACCGGACTAGGCCATGGGGGCGCGCCTGCCATAGGCAGCCCTCTCTTCCTCTGGCCCAATAAGGCCCATAACTTCCCCGGAATTCCTGTAACTCTCCCAGACTCAAAATACTCCGAACCTTCCGTGTCCGAATATAACCATCCAATATATCAATCTTTATGTCTCGACCATTTCGAGACTCCTCGTCATGTCCGTGATCACATCCGGACTCAACTCCTTCGTACATCAAAACTCATAAACTCATAATATAACCGCCATCGAAACCTTGTTGCAAGGACCCTACGGTTCGAGAACTATGTAGACATGACCTAGAACCATTCTCGTCAATAACCAATAGCGGAACCTGGATGCCCATATTGGTTCCTACATATTCTACGAAGATCTTTATCGGTCAAACCGCATAACAACATACGTTGTTCCCTTTGTCATCGGTATGTTACTTACCCGAGATTCGATCGCCGGTATCCAATACCTAGTTCAATCTCATTACCGTAAGTCTCTTTACTCGCTTCAGAATACATCATCTCACAACTAACTCATTAGTTGCAATGCTTGCAAGGCTTATGTGATGTGTATTACCGAGAAGGCCCAGAGATACCTCTCCGACAATCGGAGTGACAAAACCTAATCTCGATTCATGCCAACTCAACATATACTTTTGGAGACACTTGTAGAGTACCTTTATAATCACCCATTTACGCCAGACGCTTGGTAGCACACAAAGTGTTCCTCCGTAAACGGAGTTGCATAATCTCATAGTTGCAGGAACTTTGTATAAGTCATGAAGAAAGCATAAGCAACATACTAAACGATCAAGTGCTAAGCTAATGAAATGGGTCATGTCAATCACATCATTCTCCTAATGATGTGATCCCATTAATCAAATGACAACACATGTCTATGGTTAGGAAACATAACCATCTTCGATTAATGAGCTAGTCTAGTAGAGGCATACTAGTGACACTCTGCTTGTCTATGTATTCACACATGTATTATGTTTCCGTTAATACAATTCTAGCATGAATAATAAACATTTATCATGATATAAGGAAATAAATAATAACTTTATTATTGCCTCTAGGGCATATTTCCTTCAGTCTCCCACTTGCACTAGAGTCAATAATCTAGTTCACATCGCCATGTGATTTAACATCAATAGTTCACATCTATATGTGGTTAACACCCATAGTTCACATCGACATGTGACCAACACCCAAAGGGTTTACTAGAGTCAGTAATCTAGTTCACATCGCTATGTGATTAACACCCAAAGAGTACTAAGGTGTGATCATGTTTTGCTTGTGAGATAATTTTAGTCAACGGGTCTGCATCACATTCAGAGCCGTAAGTATTTTGCAAATTTCTATGTCTACAATGCTCTGCATGGAGCTACTCTAGCTAATTGCTCCCACTTTCAATATGTATCCAGATTGAGACTCAGAGTCATCTAGATTAGTGTTAAAACTTGTATCGACGTAACCCTTTACTTACCTAACCTTTTTCACTTCCATAATCGAGAAACATATCCTTATTCTACTAAGGATAATTTTGACCGCTGTCCATTGATCTACTCCTAGATCACTATTGCACTCCCTTGCCAAGCTTAGTGGTAGGGTATGCAATAGATCTGGTACACAAGATGACATACTTTATAGAACCTATGGCTGATGCATAGGAATGACTTTCATTCTCTTTCTATCTTCCGTCGTGGTCGGGTTTTGAGTCTTACTCAATCTCACACCTTGTAACACAGGCAAGAACTCTTTCTTTGACTGCTCCATTTTGAACTACTTCAAAATCTTGTCAAGGTATGTATTCATTGAAAAACTTATCAAGCGCCTTGATCTATCTCTATAGATCTTGATGCTCAATATGTAAGCAGCTTCACCGAGGTCCTTCTTTGAAAAACTCCTTTCAAATACTCCTTTATGCTTTGCGTAATAATTCTACATCATTTCCGATCAACAATATGTCATTCACATATACTTATCGTAAATGTTGTAGTGCTCCCACTCACTTTCTTGTAAATACAGCTTCACCGCAAGTCTCAGATAAAACTATATGCTTTGATCAACTTATCAAAGTGTGTATTCCAACTCGAGATGCTTGCACCAGTCCATAGATGGATCGCTGAGCTTACACATTTTGTTAGCACCTTTAGGATTGACAAAACCTTCTCGTTGCATCATATACAACTCTTCTTTAAGAAAACCATTAAGGAATGCAGTTTTGACATTCATTTGCCGATTTCATAAATGTGGCAATTGCTAACATGATTCGGACAGACTTAAGCATCGCTACAGCTTGAGAAAATCTCATTGTAGTCAACACCTTGAACTTGTCAAAACCTTTTATGCATAAGTCGAGCTTTGTAGATAGTAACACTACTATCAACATCCGCCTTCCTCTTGAAGATCCATTTATTTAACATGGCTTGCCGATCATCGAGCAACTCAATCAAAGTCCACACTTTGTTCTTATATATGGATCCTATCTCAGATTTCATGGCCTCAAGCCATTTCATGAATCTGGGCTCATCATCGCTTCCTCATAGTTCGTAGGTTCATCATGGTCTAGTAACATGACTTCCGTAACATGATTACCGCATCACTGTGCGGATCTTACTCGAAGACCTACGAGGTTTGGTAGCAACTTGATCTGAAGTTTCATGATCATCATCATTAACTTCCTCACTAATTGGTGTAGGAATCATCAAACTGATTTCGTGATGAACTACTTTCCAATAAGGAGAAGGTACAATTACCTTATCAAGTTCTACTTTCCTCCCACTCACTTCTTTCGAGAGAAACTCCTTCTCTAGAAAGGATCCATCTTAGCAACGAACGTTTTGCCTTTAGACCTGTGATAGAAGGTGTACCCAACAGTTTCCTTTGGGTATTCTATGAAGACGATTCTCCGATTTGGGTTCGAGCTTATCAGTGAAAACTTTTTCACATAAGCATCACAACTCCAAACTTTAAGAAACGATACTTAGGTTTATCGCTAAACCATAGTTCATACGGTGTCATCTCAACGGATTTAGATGGTGCCCTATTAAACGTGAATGCAGCTGTCTCTAATGCATAACCCCAAAACGATAGTGGTAAATCGGTAAGATACATCATAGATCGCACCATATCATAATAAAGTGCGGTTACGACGCTCGACACACCATAACGCTGTGGTGTTCCATATGGCGGAGTTGTGAAACTATTCCACATTGTTTTCATTGAAGACCAAACTCAGAACTCAAATATTCATCTCCACGATCAGATCGCAGAAACTTTATTTTCTTGTTACGATGATTTTCCACTTCACTCTGAAATTCTTTGAACCTTTCAACTATTTCAGACTTATGTTTCATCAAGTAGATATACCCATATCTGCTCAAATCATCTTGTGAAGGTCGAAAATAACGATACTTGCCATTTAGCATCAACACTCATTGGATCGCATACATCGGTATGTATTATTTCCAATAAGTCAAGAGCTTGTTCCATTGTTCCGAGAACGGAGTTTTAGTCATCTTGCCCAAAAGGCACGGTTCGCAAGCATCAAATGATTCATAATCAAGTGATTCCAAAAGTCCATCAAGATGGAGTTTCTTCATGCGCTTTACACCAATATGACCTAAACGGCAAGCCACAAATAAGTTGCACTATCATTATTAACTTTGCATCTTTTGGCATCAATATTATGAATATGTGTATCATTACGATCGAGATCCAACAAACTATTTTCATTGGGTGTATAACCATCAAGGTCTTATTCATGTAAACAGAATAACAATTATTCTTTAACTTAAATGAATAACCAGATTGCAATAAACATGATCAAATCATATTCATGCTCAACGCAAACGCTAAATAACATTTATTTAGGTTTAACACTAATCTCCGAATATAGGGAGTGTGTGATGATGATCATATCAATCTTGGAACTATTTCCAACACTCATCGTCACTTCCCTTCAACTAGTTTCTCGCTCATTCTCAGCAACTCCTGTTTCGAAGTTACTACTCTTAGCAACCGAACCAGTATCAAATACCGAGGGGTTGCTATAAACACTAGTAAAATACACATCAATAATCTGTATATCAAATATACCTTGTTCACTTTGCCATCCTTCTTATCCGCCAAATACTTGGGGTAGTTCCGCCCAAAGGACCAGTTCCATTGTAGCAAAAGCACTTAGTCTCGTGCTTAGGTCCAGACTTGGGCTTCTTCACCGAGTAGCAACTTGCTTGCCGCTCTTCTTGAAGTTCCCTTCTTCCTTTGCCGCTTTCCTTGAGACTAGTGGTCTTGTCAACCATCAACACTTGATGTTTTTCTTGATTTCTACCTTCGCCGATTTTAGCATCATGAAGAGCTTGGGAATTGTTTTCGCCATCCCTTGCATACTATAGTTCATCACGAAGTTCTAGTAACTTAGTGATGGTGACTAGAGAATTCTGTCAATCACTATCTTATCTCGAAGATTAACTCCCACTTGATTCAAGCGATTGAAGTACCTGCATAATCTGAGAACATGCTCACTAGTTGAGCGATTCTCCTCCATCTTTTAGCTATAGAACTTGTTGGAGACTTCATATCTCTCAACTCGGTATTTGCTTGAAATATTAACTTCAACTCCTGAACATCTCATATGGTCCATGACGCTCAAAACGCCTTTGAAGTCCCGATTCTAAGCCGCTTAAGCATGGTGCACTAAACTATCAAGTAGTCATCATATTGAGCTAGCCAAACGCTCATAACGCCCGTGATCCGCTCCTGCAATAGGTCTGCTACCTAGCGTGCATCAAGGACATAATTCTTCAGGCAGCAATGAGGATAAACCTCAGATCACGGATCCAATCCGCAATATTGCTACTAACATTTTTCAATACAATTTTCTAGGAACACATATAAAAACATAAGGAAGCAACAACGCGAGCTATTGATCTACAACATAATCTGCAAAATACTACCAGGACTAAGTTCATGATAAATTTAAGTTCAATTAATCATATTACTTAAGAACTCCCACTTAGATAGACATCTCTAGTCATCTAAGTGATCACGTGATCCAAATCAACTAAACCATAACCGATCATCACGTGAGATGGAGTAGTTTTCAATGGTGAACATCTTATGTTGATCATATCTACTATATGATTCACGCCGACCTTTCGGTCTCCGTGTTCCGAGGCCATATCTGCATATGCTAGGCTCGCAAGTTTAACTCGAGTATTCTCGCAGTAAAACTGGCTTGCACCCGCTGTAGATGGACGAGAACTTATCACACCCGATCATCACGTGGTGTCTCGGGTACGACGAACTTTGGCAACGGTGCATACTCAGTGGAGAACACTACTTGATAATTTTAGTGAGAGATCATCTTATAATGCTACCGCCAATCAAAGCAAGATAAGATGCATAAAGGATAAACATCACATGCAATCAATATAAGTGATATGATATGGCCATCATCATCTTGTGCTTGTGATTCCATCTCCAAGCACCGCCATGATCACCATCGCCACCGCGCCGACACCTTGATCTCCATCGTAGCATCGTTGTCGCCTCGCCAACTATTGCTTCTATGACTATCGCTACCGCTTAGTGATAAAGTAAAGCAATTACATGGCGCTTGTATTTCATACAATAAAGCGACAACCATATGGCTCATGCCATTGTCGATAACTCGTTACAAAACATGATCATCTCATACAATAAAATATAGCATCACGCCTTGACCATATCACATCACAACATGCCCTGCAAAAACAAGTTAGACGCCCTCTACTTTGTTGTTGCAAGTTTTACGTGGCTGCTACGGGCTGAGCAAGAACCGTTTACCTACGCATCAAAACCACAACGATAGTTTGTCAAGTTAGTGCTGTTTTAACCTTCGCAAGGACCGGGCGAGCCACACTCGGTTCAACTAAAGTGAGAGAGATGACACCGCCGTCACCTTTAAGCAACTAGTGCTCGAGCGGTGAAACCAGTCTCGCAGAAGCGACGCTGTAATGTCGGTCCGGCCGCTTCATCTCACAATACCGCTGAACCAAAGTATGACATGCTGGTAAGCAGATGACTTATATCGCCCACAACTCACTTGTGTTCTACTCGCATATGACATCAACGCATAAAACCTGGCTCGATGCCATCGATGGGGAACGAGTAATTTCAAAAATTTCCTACGAACACGCAAGACCATGGTGATGGCATAGCAACGAGAGGGGAGAGGTCCGCCCACGCACTGTGAGACCGAAAGCGAAGCGCTAAATCAACGCTGTTGATGTAGTCGACGCCTTCACGATCCGACCGATCCAAGCACCGCATCTCGCACCTCCGAAGTTCTTGCACACGCTCAGCTCGATGACGATCCCCGGCCCGATCCAGCAAAGTGTCGGGAGGAGTTCCACAAGACGACGGGCAGGACGATCTTGATGTTCCATCGACGCAGGCTTCGCCTAAGCACCGCCTTCTCCGGCGCACAATATGACCGAGGTGGAATATGGTGGAGGGGGCACCGACACGGCTAAGGAACGATCACGAAGATCAACTTGTGTGTCTTAGGGTGCCCCCTGCCCCTGATATAAAGGAGCAAGGGGAGGGCTGGCCGCCCTTGGGAGAGGCGCTAAGGAGGGGGAGTCCTACTCCCAGTAGGAGTAGGACTCCCTCCTAGTCCTACTAGGAAGAGGGAAGGGGAAGGAAAGAGAGGAGAGGTGCGCCCCCTCCTAGTCCAATTCGACTCCCCATGGGGCGCGCGCCACCTCCCGCAGCCCTCTCTCCCTCTTGGCCCAATAAGGCCCATAACTTCCCCGGGGTTCCGTAACTCTCCGCAATACCCGTTTTCTCCGAACCTTCCTGTCCGAATATAACCATCCAATATATCAATCTTTATGTCTCGACCATTTCGAGACTCCTCGTCATGTCCGTGATCACATCCGGGACTAACTCCTTCGTACATCAAAATACATAAACTCATAATATAACCGCCATTGAAACCTTGTTGCATGGACCCTACGGTTCGAGAACTATGTAGACATGACCTAGAACCATTCTCGGTCAATAACCAATAGCGGAACCTGGATGCCCATATTGGTTCCTACATATTCTACGAAGATCTTTATCGGTCAAACCGCATAACAACATACGTTGTTCCTTTGTCATCGGTATGTTACTTACCCGAGATTCGATCGTCGGTATCCAATACCTAGTTTAATCTCATTACCGAAAGTCTCTTTACTCGCTTCAGAATACATCATCTCACAACTAACTCATTAGTTGCAATGCTTGCAAGGCTTATGTGATGTGTATTACCGAGAAGGCCCAGAGATACCTCTCCGACAATCGGAGTGACAAATCCTAATCTTGATTCATGCCAACTCAACATATACTTTTGGAGACACTTGTAGAGTACCTTTATAATCACCCAGCACGCCAGACGCTTGGTAGCACACAAAGTGTTCCTCCGTAAACGGAGTTGCATAATCTCATAGTTGCAGGAACTTTGTATAAGTCATGAAGATAGCATAAGCAACATACTAAACGATCAAGTGCTAAGCTAATGAAATGGGTCATGTCAATCACATCATTCTCCTAATGATGTGATCCCATTAATCAAATGACAACACATGTCTATGGTTAGGAAACATAACCATCTTCGATTAATGAGCTAGTCTAGTAGAGGCATACTAGTGACACTGCTTGTCTATGTATTCACACATGTATTATGTTTCCGTTAATACAATTCTAGCATGAATAATAAACATTTATCATGATATAAGGAAATAAATAATAACTTTATTATTGCCTCTAGGGCATATTTCCTTCAGTAAAAAGAAGAGGGCCTTGGTCTCACTATAAAGAGATTGAATACCAAGAGCCCACCCCGTGGTCGATTAGGACTCGCTTTTGATAGAGAAGGCAGGCCAACGGGCACGGTTGGGTTACCCACGTCCGTATTGATGAGAATCCTGAATAAGGGGGCACGATCTACGCTTTGATAAGACGTACAAGGAAACTGCCTCGCTAAACACGCTTGAGGTGGAACAATAAAAAACGATTCATATAAAGGCCTGGCTGCAGTGTGATGTCACGCCGCTGAATACGCCAAAGAGATCTGTGCAAAAATTATTCTCCCATGGTGTTATGTGGAACTTGTTTTGCAGAGCCGACACTATCCCGGTGTTCACAATCTTCTATAAATTATTCGAGGAAGAACCCGCTTTGCAATGCCGAAGACAATATGCCACCGGACTCATCGTCATTGAAGCCTGGTTCAGGGCTACCGAGGGAGTTCCGACTAGGGGTGTCCGATAGCCAACTATCATCATCGGCCGGACTCCAAGACTATGAAGATACAAGATTGAAGACTTCGCCCCGTGTCCGGATGGGACTTTCCTTGGCGTGAAGGCAAGCTTACGATACGGATATGTAGATCTCCTACCATTGTAACCGACTCGTAACCCTAACCCTATCCGATGTCTATATAAACCGAGGGTTTTAGTCCAGAGGACTAAGAACAATCATACCATAGGCTAGCTTCTAGGGTTTAGCCTCTTTGATCTCGTGGTAGATCCACTCTTGTAACACACATCATCAATATTAATCTAGCAGACGAGGGTTTTACCTCCATCAAGAGGGCCCAACCTGGGTAAAACATCGTGTCCCTTGTCTCCTCGTTACCATCCGCCTAGACGCACAGTTCGGGACCCCTACCCGAGATCCTCCGTTTTGATACCGACACCGGTTACCGTCCGCTTACGCTTGTTACCACCTTGACTTACCGGCTGTTGTGTTGACCCTTTCCATTGTCGTTTTCTTTCCCTTCCCCGCCTTTTCCTCCTCGCATATGGGATCATCAAGAGTATCGAATCGGCATATTTAACCAAAGCCGCCATTAGCGCATCCATGTCATTGCAATCACGCTTAAGCCCCACTTCCGCTTCAGCCGCACAAAACGACAATTCGATGGAGCATAAGTATCATAGAGTCGCATCCATCTTATCGATGAATGTATTATTTTTCGACCCAACGCACCCAATGAGTTGTGGACTCACCTCCTCCTGCTATAATTGGTCAAGTCCACAATGGACATAGATTGCTTGCAAGTATCCTTAAAGTTCTCGATGAACCGGCCTTTAACTCGCCCATGAACTCGATGGAATTGGGAGGCAAGCTTTTCAACCAAGTTCGGGCCGCTCCATCTAACATCATGGTGAAATACTTAGCCATTGCCGCCGACTTCCAATAATTCCATGGCCATCTCAGAACTTTCAATCCATGCCCCGGCTGTAAGTCGGCCGTAATTCGCACCTTTCGAGGACCCTTGAAATCCTTGGGCAGACGACATCTCGCAGAGCCGCACTGCATAAGGGACACCACCGGTTCTAGTGGCCACCGCTGCTCCAAGCAGGTCATTGATACTGGGAAACCATCATACCGCCCCGCCGAGCCACTAATTGAGCCGCCTGCTCATCCTCCCCGACGCAATCGATCCTACACCGGTTATAGCCGCCGGGTTGGTTGCGGCGCTGGGCATTACTTGATAAAGCCTCCGACTCCATGTGTTCATCAGAACTCGGACTCGGCTTGGTCGAGGTGCTACCCAAGGCCGAGGAGGGAATGAATCATGTCCTGTCAGAAGAATAGGCCTCTTGCTGTGCCAAGGCCGCCTCAAGAAGTTCCCTAACCCTCCGGTTTCCACCGCTGTCGGGTCGCCACCATCCACCGGAAGAGCCGCCGACGCGCCGATGCTGCTATCAGTTCTCCATGGGGTTGGAAAAGTGGCCCGAGGTGTTGGTATGTATCGGGCGGGCCATGCTCCCGTGAAGAGGTGCCGCCTCTCGAGTTTGAACCGCCCTCCCGCTCGGGTGTCATAAATTGATTGGCTTCGGGCGGATTGCTAGGACCAGCTCCGGTTGTCGTGAAAAGATTTCGAGGACCGTAAACCGGAGGCGACGGACCGGGTTTTCGATGTCTCCTTCTCATCACCTCATTGGATGCATTCAGACTCATGTTGCTGGAAAGCTCTAATCGGAGTCGCCGCGCTACTGCATCTAAAGCCGCCATCCCGCAGCCTAGCTCGGTGTCTCACCGCCAAGGCCTCCTTGGCTCGGCTATCTCCTCACGCACCTTTGCCACCTCTGCTATGCTCATCTCGATTTGCAGGAATAACCATGGAGGTTAACAAGGCCGCCAACTTGTCCATAAGATCTATCAAGACTGAGCCGGGCGGCGCTGCTGGGCCTCCTGCCTGCCGCCCTAACCCGGACGTTATTGCCGCCGCAGCCGAAGTTTTGGCCGGTTGGGTACCAGCCATGAAGACTCCTGCCCAGCTTGGTGGCTCATAGCAACTGAACGCTAGAGTCGCCGTAACACCCCTAGCATGCCTTCTGGACCTGACACAGAGAATCATGAGCCGAGGACTAATCATCATCTCAAGGGACGACCGCCTTCGCCATCTTTAGATCCTTCCGAAAGTGCCTCTCCATGAACACAGCCCACAAAGGCACGCTTCATCACAAAGTTGAATCTGAGCGGTCTCGCACGCCGAGCCGCCTCAATGAGGTCGGTACAGCTGTCCGGCTCGGGCCCGCTCACCAATCCGGCCGATGAAGACGTGAATTTCTAAAGGGGACCCGCACCAGACTCAATTGAGTCGGCCTCGGGCCCCAAATTTCGTTGTCGATGTAGATCTTGCCGCGACGACTCTTGGTCATCCGGCCCACTACGATCCCTTGAGCCCTTCAAGTTGCCCTTCAAGAACTCAACCACCGGCGCTGGCCCCATGGTGGGCGCCAACCGCCGTGGAATTGTCACGCAGATGTCCTCTTGCAAGGACTTAATCGTGGAGCCATCGCAACTAGGAAGCTTAAAGGGTTAATCGACAAAGGACACGAGAGGTTTATACTAGTTCGCCCTTACGATGAAGGTAAGGCCTACGCCTAGTTGGTTTGGTATTGCTTGAGGTTTCGATGACTGTGGAGCGAGATACGCTATACCCGGTTCTCGATTGGTTGTTTCGTTCTAAGCCGCCGGGGGTCGCCCCTTATATACACGGGTTGACGCCGGCGGCTTACAGAGTCCCGCCGCTCATAAATAGTGTCCGCCTTGACTAGTCAAGTCTACCTTATGATACAAGTCATGCCATTATGGCGGTTTACTACAACGGTCCTTAAGTCGCCTGGGGCCTTAGGCCCCTTGTTGAGATGCCATCTTCATGCTTGACTTGGGCTTCTCCGATGAGTCTTCTTTGTGTAACCCGCCCTCCCGGGCGGCTTACACAAATAGTCATATCCCCAACATCTACTTTGTTGTTGCAAATTTTACGTGGCTGCTACGGGCTGAGCAAGAACCGTTTTACCTAGGCATCAAAACCACAACGATAGTTCGCAAGTTAGTGTTGTTTTAACCTTCTCAAAGACCGGGCGAAGCTACACTCGGTTCAACTAAAGTTGAAGAAACCGACACCCGCCAGCCACCGTGCAAAGCACGCCGGTAGAACCAGTCTCGCGAAGCGCACGCTGTAATTTCGTCCGGCCGCTTCATCCAACAATACCGCCAATTAAAGTATGACATGCCGGTAAGCAAGATGACTTGTATCGCCCACAACTCACTTGTGTTCTACTCGCATATAACATCTACGCATAAACCTGGCTCGATGCCACTGCTAGGGAACGAGTAATTTCAAAAAAATTCCTACGCACACGCAAGATCATGGTGATGCATAGCAACGAGAGGGGAGAGTGATCGAAAGCGGAAGCGTTAGCACAACGCAGTTGATGTAGTCGTACGTCTTCACGATCCGACCGATCCAAGTACCGAACATACGGCACCTCCGAGTTCAGCACACGTTCAGCTCGATGACGTCCCGCGAACTCCGATCTAGTAGAGCTTCACGGGAGAGTTCCGTCAGCACGACGGCGTGATGACGGTGATGATGTTGCTACCGACGCAGGGCTTCGCCTAAGCACCGCTACGATATGACCGAGGTGGATTATGGTGGAGGGGGCACCGCACACGGCTAAAAGATCAATGAACAATTATTGTGTCTATGGGGTTCCCCCCTCCCCCGTATATAAAGGAGTGGAGGAGGGGGAGGGCCGGCCCTATCTATGGCACGCCCTCGGGGAGTCCTACTCCCACCGGGAGTAGGATTCCCCCTTTCCTAGTAGTAGGAGTAGGAGAGAAGGAAAGGGAAAAGAGAAGAGAAGGAAGGAGGGGGCGCCGCCCCTCCCCCTAGTCCAATTTGGACTAAGCCTTGGGGGACGCGCAGCCTCCCATCTCTTTTTCCCCTAAAGCCCAATATGGCCCATATTCTCCCCGGGAATTCCCGTAACTCCCCGGTACTTCGAAAAATACCCGAATCACTCGGAACCTTCCGATGTCTAAATATAGTCGCCCAATATATCGATCTTTACGCCTCGCCATTTCCGCATTCCTCATCATGTCCCCGATCTCATCTGGGACTCAACTACCTTCGCACATCAAATCACATAAACTCATAATACCGATCGTCACCGAACGTTAGCGTATGGACCCTACGGGTTCGAGAACTATGTAGACATGACCGAGACACGCTCCGGTCAATAACCAATAGCGAACCTGATGCTCATATTGGCTCTACATATTCTACGAAGATCTTTATCCGTTAAACCGCATAACAACATACGTTGTTCCTTTGTCATCGGTTTACTTGCCCGAGATTCGATCGCCGTATGTCAATACCTAGTTCAATCTCGCACGCAAGTCTTTACTTGTTCCAGAATGCATCATCCGCACTAACTCATTAGTCACATTGCTTGCAAGGCTTATAGTGATGTGCATTACCGAGGGCCTTAGATACCTCTTCGACAATCGGAGTGACAAATCCTAATCTCAAATACGCCAACTCAACAAGTACCTTCGAGACACCAGAGAGCACCTTTATAATCACCCACATGCCAGACGTCAGAGCACACAAAGTGTTCCTCCGGTAAACGGGAGTTGCATAATCTCATAGTCATAGTAACATGTAAGTCATGAAGAAAGCAATAGCAACATATTAAACGATCAAGTGCTAAGCTAACAGAATGGGTCAAGTCAATCACATCATTCTCCTAATGATGTGATCCTGTTAATCAAATGACAACTCATGTCCATGGTTAGGAAACTCAACCATCTTTGATCAACGAGCTAGTCAAGTAGAGGCATACTACTGACACTATGTTTGTCTATGTATCCACACATGTATTATGTTTCCGGTTAATACAATTCTAGCATGAATAATAAACGTTTATCATGATATAAGGAAATAAATAATAACTTTATTATTGCCTCTAGGGCATATCCTTCAGTCAATGCCGCAAATGGAGAAGGTATGAGAATAAGTCATATTGGTCACTCAATTATCAAAACCCCTCACCGAAAAATCCATCTTAGAATTTTTTTGCATGTCCCTAGAGCCTCAATGAATCTCCTTTCAGTTCATCGCATTGCCATTGATAATCATGTCTTTCTTGAGTTTCAGCCCTATTTCTTTTTGATCCGGGATCAGGTCACGAAGAAAATCCTCTATCGACGTAGATGTGTTCGAGGGCTATATCCGTTGATTCCTGAGCTTAGGAGATTCAATAAAACAGCATGTGTTGTCACTGAAGGAAATATGCCCTAGAGGCAATAATAAAGTTGTTATTTTATATTTCCTCATATCATGATACATGTTTAATATTCATGCTAGAATTGTATTAACCGGAAACTTGATACATGTGTGAATACATAGACAAAACACCGTGTCCCTAGTATGCCTCTACTAGACTAGCTCGTTAATCAAAGATGGTTAAGTTTCCTAACCATAGCCATGTGTTGTCATTTGATGAACGGGATCACATCATTAGGAGAATGATGTGATGGACAAGACCGATCTGTTAGCTTAGCATAATGATCGTTAAGTTTTATTGCTATTGATTTCTTCATGACTTATACATATTCCTTTGACTATGAGATTATGCAACTCCCGGATACGGGAGGAACACCTTGGGTGCTGTCAAACGTCACAACGCAACTGGGTGATTATAAAGATGCTCTACAGGTGTCTCCGAAGGTGTTTGTTGGGTTGGCATAGATCGAGATTAGGATTTGTCACTCCGAGTTTCGGAGAGGTATCTCTGGGCCCTCTCGGTAATGCACATCATGATAAGCCTTGCAAGCAATGTGACTAATGAGTTAGTTGCAGGATGATGCATTGCGGAATGAGTAAAGAGACTTTCCGGTAACAAGATTGAACTAGGTATGAAGATACCAACGATCGAATCTCAGGAAAGTAACATACCGAAGACAAAGGGAATGACGTATGTTGTCATTGCGGTTTGACTGATAAAGATCTTCGTAGAATATGTAGGAACCAATATGAGCATCCAGGTTCCACTGTTGGTTATTGACCGGAGATGTGTCTCGGTCATGTCTACATAGTTCTCGAACCCGTAGGGTCCGCACACTTAACGTTCGATGATGATTTCTATTATGAGTTATGTCTTTTGGTGACCGAAGATTGTTCGGAGTCCCGGATGAGATCACGGACATGACGAGGAATCTCTAAATGGTCGAGAGGTACAGATTGATATATTGGATGATAGTATTCGGACACCGGAAGTGTTTCGGAATGTATCAGTACATATCGAGTACCGGGGTTACTGAACCCCGGGGAAAGATATGGGCCATAGGAGGGAGGCAAGGCAGCCCACAAGGGGGTGGCGCGCGCCCCCTCCATGGGGAGTCCGAATTGGACAAGGGGAGGGGGCGCGGCCCCTCTTTCCTTCTCCTCCTCCCTCTCCTTTCCCTTTCCTTCCGTAAAGGAAAGGGAGGGCGACTGGACTAGGGGTCCAAGTGAAACTCCTCCCACTTGGCGTGCCCTAGGCCAGCCTCCTCCCTCTCCTCTTTTATATATGGGGGCAGGGGCACCTCTAGGCACATCAATTGTTCTTAGCCGCAGCGGTTCCCTCCACCGCTTACTCCTCCGTCATATTGTCGAGTGCTTAGGCGGCCCCGCGCGATCACATCACCATCACCGCTACCACACCGTCAGGTCGATTTAAACTCTCCTCGACACTTTGCTGGATCAAGAGTTCGAGGGACGCCATCGAAGCTGAACGTGCGTAACTCGGAGGTGTCGATGTTCGGTACTTGATCGGTTGAATCGCCAAGACGCTTGACTACATCAACCGCGCTAAACTAACGCCCACTTTCGCTTCACGAGGGTACATGGACACACTTTCCCTTCTCGCTATGCATCTCCTAGATAGATCTTGCGTGATCGTAAGATTTTTTTGAAATTGCATGCTACGCTCCCCAACAGTCACCAAGTTATTTTCAACCCGTGGCATGATCGCTTAGGGCATGCATCTTTTCTTTAGTAGAACGAGTGCTTAGGAAAAATAAGCTCCCATATGTTGGAGAGCGTAATGTTGAAACAATTTGTGATTCTTGCCAAAGAGCTAAAAGTCATCAGTTGCCATATCCTATTTCTATGAGAGTTTCTACCAAACCATTGCAACTTATTTTCTCTGATGTTTGGGGTCCTGCCCCCTCTTCTGTTGGTAGGCATACTTACTACGTAAGTTTCGTTGATGACTATAGTAAATTCTCTTGGATCTATCTACTTAAGAAGCCGATCCAATGTTTTTCAAGTGTTTCAAAAATTTCAAGCACTCGTTGAAAGAAAATTCGATAGCAAGATCATTGCTGTCCAATCCGACTGGGAAGGGGAATACGAAAAGTTGAATTCCTTCTTCAAAAAACTTGGTATTTCTCACCATGTGTCATGCCCGATGCTCACTAATGTAACGGTTCTGCTGAACGCAAACACCGCCATATCGTAGAGGTTGGTCTCTCTCTTTAGCAAAGCGATCCATGCCCTTGAAATTTGGGATGAGGCTTTCTCACAGCCATACACATCATAAATATGTTACCTAGTCATGCCATTAGTAATGAAACACCTATGGAACGTCTCCTTCATACCAAACCTGACTATACCATTCTTCATGTGTTTATGCAGCTCATGGCCAAATCCACGCCCATACAACAAGCGAAGCTCATGTTTCGATCCAAACAAAGGTGTTTTCATAGGGTATAGTGCTAAACACAAAGGTGTCAAATGCCTTGACATCTCTACTGGTCGAGTATATATTTCTCATGATGTAATTTTTGATGAGATAAAATTCTGGTTCTCCGATCTACATCCAAATTCCAGCGCTATTCTATGTCAAGAAATTCTTCTTCTTCCATCTTACCTAACCGGCACTGATCAACGGGGAAATAATTGTGATGATGCAATATTGACTGACCCTCATAACAATAGTTTGGCTGAGCTTTGTGGTGAAACAGGACAAGAAAACGGTGAATAAATCGTTCAAAACGGTGAAGAAATCACGTTGAACAGGCAACTTTTTATGTGCCCAGCCCCGGGGAACATATCCACCTCGGGATCGCCACCGCAGCAGTCTGCCATGCAATACTCAGGGATCAGCGCCACCGCAGGGAATATGCGCCTCGGGTTCATCGCCAGGAAGCAGCAATGACAAATACCAAAGACGCCAGAGACAACTCGCCAAGCGGCCCGCTTCGCCACGCGGGGCTCCCCCATTCGTCACGCGGTGGAAACTGGCCCACGCCAATCCCCGTCTACCACTGGGCCGCCTTTGAATCGGTGGCCCAGGGGGGTGGACCGCTGCTACGCGCGGCGTCCCACGAGCCAGCCAACTGGTCGGCCTGATCCGCCTGATCCACTGATCGGCTCGGGATCCAGCGTTGATCTTTTTCAGCCGGCGCCATCATTACGCCCTGACGAGCCGCTGGCGGGGGCAGGGTCCGGATCTTATGTGTCGGATCATGTATCCCCTTCATCAGTTGAAGCCACAGAAGATCCCGGCTTGGCAACACCTCCTTCAAAGAAGATCTAGCACGGATCCGAGGCTGCCGATGGATCTTCTCACAGATCTTCCTACGCTGTACTGCTTCACAAACACGCATATGTCTTCAAAAAGGGTAATTAAACCTGCAATTATAAACATATTACCAAGTTTGGCATGGCATGTACCATTGTGAACCGACTTCTTTGCAAGAAGTACTTGGTGATATGAAGTGGAAAAGGGCTATGGAAGAAGAATACATGGCTCTTCAGAGGAATAAAACATGGCATCTGGTTCCCCCAAAGCAAGGTAAAATTTTGATATATTGCAAATGGGTATTCAGAATCAAAAGGAAGTCTGATGGAACCATAGATCGCTATAAAGCTAGACTAGTTGCCAAAGGTTTGAAACAAAGGTATGGCATGGACTATGAAGATACCTTTAGTCCAGATGTAAAAATTGCTACCATTCGTCCTGTTCTGTCTATTGCTGTTTCACAGGGATGCAGTCTCATACAACTAGATGTGCAGAACGCGTTCCTTCATGGTATTCTGGAAGAAGAGGTTTACATGAAACAGCCTCTTGGGTTTGAAAATAGAAAATTTCCCTCTCATATTTGCAGGCTTGACAAAGCCATCTATGGTTTGAAGCAAGCTCCTAGAGCATGGTACTCTAGACTCAGTCACAAGCTGCAAGCTCTTGGTTCCACCTTCCAAGTCTGACACTTCCTTGTTTATATACAATAGGTCAAATACATCTATATTTGTACTTATTTATGTGGATGATATAATTGTTACAAGTTCATCTGATGAGGCAGTGGCAGGACTATTAAAGGATTTAAGTGTTGAGTTTGCTTCGAAGGACCTTGGAGACTTGCATTTTTTTCTTAGAGATTGAAGTCAAGAAACATGGTAATGATCTTCATCTCTCTCAAGAAAAGTATGGTACTGACTTGGTCAAACGAGTAGGGTTGCAAGGTTGCAAACCATCACCTACCCCCTTGTCTAGTTCTTAAAAATTGTCACTTATAAAAGGAGATCCCTTGAATCAAGAGGATAGCACAAACTACATAAGTCTAGTAGGTGCACTTCAATATTTGACTCTTACAAGACCTGATATTTCATTTGTTGTTAATAAAGTATGCCAGTTTCTTCATGCTCCTACAACAGTTCATTGGACTGTAGCTAAACGCATAGTCAGATATATCAAAAACACTCTGAGCACTGGTCTTACTTTCAGCAAGTCTTCATCAACTCTAGTCAAGGCCTTTTCTCGACTGATCAAGCAGGATGTTTGGACGATAGACGATCTACTGTGGGTTTGTAATCTTTTTGGACCCAGCCTTATCTCTTGGTGTGCAAACAAACAAGCTACAAGATCCGATCCAAAGATAGAAGGAATATAAAGCATTTGCAAATGCAACGGCTTGGTATAAGACGAATCCCAGCACCTTGCTTGTGGTGTGACAATCTTGGTGCCACATATCTCTCTGCCAATCCAGTTTTTCATGCCATAACAAAACATATTGAGATCGATTTCCATTTTTTCGTAGAACGTGTTGCTAACAAACAGTTGGAAATTTGGTTTGTCCACTCAAAGGATCAGCTTGCAGATGGCTTCACCAAAGCATTACCTACACGGAGCTTTAAAGAGTTTAAACGTAATCTCAACTTGTCCAAGTTGTGATTAAGGGAGGGTGTTAAACATCATGTATCATGTCACATTGGCTCATGTCACGTTAGGCTTCGGCAGGAGGTTAGCTAGGAGATAGTTAGGATTCTCTCTCAACCGCATGTAACCTATCTCTAACTCTTATCCTTTCCTTGCTTTCCAAGATGTAATCTCTCCAACTACTTGTATGCATATCCAGGGATAATCCCCTGCCTATATTAACACGGGCGCACTTCAACAGGTACCATGCTTCATGCATATCGCACAGGGTCGTTGGTGGTCACCGAGGGCCTGTAAAATGAAGGGCTCTTAGAGGAGGTGTTCAAATAAATAAATTAGTGTTTTTGAAGCATTGATGCTTATTTGTATAGGGTAATTAGGCGTCTCCTCTATAGAAATAGACACCACCGCTTAAAAAACACTTTATTTTTCTAAGCACCTATCTAAGCATCTAGCGGAAGGCTTAATATTCAGATAGGAGTATGTGCATTACTTTGGCTATATGGAACTCCAGATATGACATGGTTTTTAATGCATAAACTCATATAATTTTTTTGCAAGTTATCTACAGGCCACCGATTGATCCAGATATGGTCGTACTCACTCCTCGCAGGCTGAACCTTTGGTTATCGGGTTTGCCGAATGGAAGATGGTAGCTCATGATATCTACAACTGGTTTGGGTGGCGGACCAGTAATAGGATAGGTATTTAGTCATCTCTGCCTTACTTTCGCTTGCCAGGCACATTTTGATTTATTATTACTTTTTCTTCAGCTTTAAGCAAGCTTGTAATGGATCATGATTTTTGGATACTTTGCTTAATAAAGGGCTGCATGCATCACTCGATGCGCAGGTGGGGTAATCCTCCTTTTCTAAAAAAGCTCAAAGGCTTAACAACATCTAGAACAACAGCCGGACTTGTCAAATCCAACCCTATTTGTCCGGTCACCCATCATTTTTCTTTGTAAATCAAACTATTTCATATTGATAGCTCAAACCTTATAAAGCACGCCAAATAAAATCTATGTATTACGAAATAACCTAGCTAGCCTACACTACTCATCATCGTCAAGATGTCAACAACCTCCGCGTCGACAAGGTTGGACGGCCCCGCCCCCGGTGGATGGTCGGCCGCCGCATCTTCGCTCTTCGGTGTCGCCCACCAAAGGAACATTCCTCGGATCTATGCATCCCGCTGATTGAGGAAGCGCTAACATCTCGCCGACGCTCTGCATGTTTTTGCTTTTCCGTAAAATCCATATCTATGAAGGTTCAAAAGTCCCGAGGATTTAATATGATTTTTTGTGAGCCAAGATTTCAGAAAATTGATGCACACCCCACTAGGTTTTTTGAGCGCTTTCACACTTAAACTCTAGTGCATCCATTGCATAACAACCCTACTCATCGCACTAATATCGATTGTAAGGCTTCTCAATTGCCCAATGGCCAGCTACCTTGGTGTGAGTGTTTTTAGCTTTTGTCTTCTTATAAAACATCCATCATCATTCTATTTGCCATTAAGCGTGAAGATCAAGACCTCACACCGTGCATTAAGCAAAGTGTTGAGTACTTGAAAAGGAGAGTCATGGATTTTTTAGTTGACCGAGGCCTAGGTTGTGTTATGATAAGGTGCTTGAATATGATTAAGCCTTGAGCAATTGAAACCATGAATTTGATACATATGAGTATCGATTGGTATTACATGAAGACATTGAGCCATGAAAAGCAAGAGTAGTTTTATTCGCATATTTTGATGTTACTTGGTTGTTATCAATTATAGATTATTGCTTTTAATCACTTTTGCTTCGAGTTGATACAATATTACATCGCTCAACAAAGATTGTGTTAGGTAGCATTCCACATCAAAATTATCTTTGGTTTATCACCTACAAACTCGAGGATGAGTAGGGATTGCTTAGGATGTTGATACATCTCAAACGTATCTATAATTTTTGATTGCTTCATGTTATTATAATATCATGTTTTAATACTTTTATAGCATTTTATATTATTTTTCTGGACTAACCTATTAATTCAGTGCCCACAACTAGTTGTGTTTCTTTTGCATATATTTGGTTTTCAAGAGAATCCATATCTACGAAGGTCAAAATACCTCAAGATTTAATTCGTTTTTTTCATGATCCAAGATTCCAAAAGGTGTTGGGACCTGTCGGGGCCCAGCTAGGGCCCCACGCGCCGTGGTGCGGCCTAGTGTGGATCCATGGGGTAGCTGCGCCCCTGCCACCGCTTCTGTCCATTCTTCCGTCAATAAATTTCATATTTTGTGAAACCCTCCGACCTAATTTTCTTTGATTTTTTCTCCGCCGCCGCAAGTTTCTATTCCGACGAGAGATGCCACTAGTGAACCTATGGCCCGAGGGTCTATCTTCTTATACTTAAAATTGTACAAAAAATATTACTTTCTTGTTGTATCCTTTCTTTTATTTTATCTACCTATGAATTCCTAACATATTGTGCAATTTATTCGTGTAACTAGCAACACAAGAAACTTGACAACCTTCTTGACGTGTTGGGGACAAATTTGTTTTGTGCTTTGTGTGTAAGTACTAGTGACTTTGTTTGCTGGAAGAACTTCTGGTTCGATAAACCTTGGTTCTCTACTGATCGAAATACTTATTGCTATGTTACTTCACCCTTATACTTGGGAGTTACCCAAGCACCCCTACAAGAGAGCAAGCACTCAAGCATGACAATTAGATCGCAATATGGACTCATTGAAGACGACATAAAGATAAATGATTGATTGATTGATAGTATGTCTTACAATAGTTGCCGAATGCGATACACCGGTTATAAGTATGACTGCGAAGATGATGGTAGCAATGGCTATGAGATGAGATGGGAATTGACGACAGCTAGGGTTGAAAGATTGGTTATGGTTCTCCGTTTCGCGAATGGTGCTCTATCTGTTGATATTCTAGAGTCGACCCCTTAATATATATATAAGTTGGTCAGGTGGACCATCCGGTGTCGATCAGCAGCTTGGTACGAAAGCAAAAGGCCGGACCATGCGCCATCTTGCGCTATGTTGAGTCCGGTGCCCTCCAATTAACTTGCCTCATCCACCAAACTTCAGATTTCCATGTATGTGATGATATCCTTTATGTGTAGGCCCTTTTCCCATGGGAACACATTAAATAAAAAGGTTTTGCAATCTCTCATTCATTTGTCATTAGTGGCGGTATCAAAGTGGTTATCTCAGAAATTATGAGATTATCCAGTTTAAATAACAGTATGATGAGGGCAAAAATGTCACCAAAAATATCACTCATGAAAGCCGAATCTAGTTACTATGCTTTAGCAAAACAAATTTGAAGGCTCTGCTTGAGGACAATCTGGTGCTTGGCTACGATTCGATAGCAAGTTGTTCTTGGCTCAGGCAGCGCTCCTCTGTCCCTATCGGCATGGTATTAAGAAAAAGGGTTTCCCCCCGCTTTGTATTCGAAAGCAATCATCCGATACAGCCAACGATAGATGTCTGGGCGGAAGCAAGACAAGCACGCCTAAAAGAAAGAAAGAGAAAAGAAAAGAAACAAATGCCGATAACGGCAGATCGATAAAAACGACGGCCTTTGCGATCACAAGGCCCACCGGAGTCGCCCACCAAGCTCCGAGACTCAAGCGCCGTACCAATCAACACCTCCAAGAAGGGACGCGACGATGGCGACGCTGCTGCTAAGGGTTTCCCAGACACGGCGAGGAGAGAGGAAGGTAGCCCCGACGCCTCCAGAAGGTCCGTGGCACCTCAGCGCCGCCGCCGGTGTAGGCCAAGCCAACGGGATTTCTCCCGATCCCATCCTCCACCTCAGCACTCGGAGCTCGCCACCAAACCGACCACCACCACCGCGCCAAAGACAGACATCGAAGCTTCCCACGCTGTCTCACCACGGCACCGCGAAGATGGTCTGCACAACGAAGAAGAGGAGCCGGGACTAGGGAAGCAGCACCGTTAGCATACGGGAGTGCCCCACCTCCACCGTTCATGACGGTAGCCGACCGGATGCCATAGCAGGAGCCTATCGGGCCCGTGGCCCCAGAGGCCCGGACAGCTCCCGCCTCCGCGCAGCAGCTGGCACGCCGTCGACGCCGCTGCCCCGGTCCAAGTCGCTCCCCAGCCTCCCCATACAGAGAGCGTCATGGCCACCGAGCCGACCAAGGACCTGATGGGCCCCTACGGGCCCAGATCTGGGCCGGGACGCGCCACCGCCATCCAAAGACCACCGAGCGCCTCCGCCAAGAGGCGACACCACCGCAGCGAAGCGCCACGCCTCCGCCACAAGGACGCCGGGCCGCCACCAGCCGAAAGCACCACCGCCGCTTTCCCTACCCCGGAAGGAGGAGAGCGCTGGTAGGATTTACCCGCCGCCGACACCACCCGGCCGACCTGGGGCGACTGCCGCGGCGGGGGGGAAAGGGCGGAGAGGGGCGACGAGAAGGAAGGGAGGAGCTGCTGGCCTGCCGCCTCGGGAGACCGCGAGGCGGCAAGGTAGGGTGGAGGGATGGGAAGGGGAAGGGGTCTGCCTGGCGGCGCGGGCATGGGCGGCGGTGTTTCAGATGGTATTCGACAGAGCACTCCACTATTGTTGCGTCTGGTGGTCTTGCGTCTTCTTTGACGGGTTGGTTCAATGTTGGTGGTTGGTGTGCTAGTAAGGCTAATCTCCGTGACTCTGTGGTGCATGTGGTGCTGTTGTCGAGGAACCGGGGTACCGGATCTTGGTCTAGCTCGCTTGGTCTGCCTGCATCCAACCTAGAGGCTCGTCAAGGTGGGGGCGGGGTTCCTGGGCGAAGGCTTTGGCTGATGGGGTCCAATACAGGTGGTGAAGGCTTCCATGGGCTCTTTTTTCCTTTTTGGAGGCGTTGTTAAAAAGTTCACCCTTATATTGGACCATGGTTTGCTAGATCTTGGTGTTTGGGGAGACATTGTTGTGGTGCGATGGAGATGCGCTTGACGACAGCCTGGTGGTCCGAGGCTCCTCACAAGAGGCTCATGAGGTGTTGGGTATTAGGGCTTTGGGCGAACTTTGGCCGACAAGGGTTGATATCAGCAATGAAGGCATCCATGGGCGCCTTTTCTCCTCAAGGTCATTGAAGAGCGCACCTTGACACTACATTATTGTTGTATAGAGCTATGTTTGGTGGCTATCGCCAATCCCTCTCATGGGGTTCAATGAATTGTGGAGGCGCTTGGTGGTCGAGTCTAAGCTTGCTTTGTGTTCATTCTTGGATTTTTGCATGGTTGCCCTCTAATCAACCATGTCATTGTGTGGCTTTTGTCTTGTTTTCCTTATAAACCGGGTCAATTCTATTTTTTCTTAATAATGCTGTAGTGGCCTCTGAGGAGGTTTTGCTGAAAAAGAAGAACACCCTACGTCGCAGCGTTGAGAGTTATTTACTCAAAACCACCACATTATAGGCTAGGGTAATAGATCAGTACCACATTTGAGGCAGGGCACAAAAAACCACCAATATCGCGCTTAATCTGTAACGCGAGCACCGATGCTCGGATTTGGTCGCAAAATAGCGGATCTCGACCGTTGGGTCCATCTGTCGGGCCGATGTGGCATGCCTACATGTACAAATTGCTGAGGTGGACAAGGGTCCCATCTCACAATGACTAGAGTGGTTATTTATTTCTTTTTTTTTTTTTACTTCTACCTCCATCTTCATGGGCATTTAAACAAGCACGCTCGGCATTGCCCATCTCGCCATTGTGGTCACCGCAGACAGAGCAGTCGGTGCGAAGCTCACCGGCCGCCGCGATGTGACGACGCCAAGGACGCCAGACATCGAAGTCATGGAGCTTCCTTGCCTCCATCGCATACAAGAAGGGCGGCGACAGCCCAGCCATGGCGCTGGGCGGTATCCTAGCTATGGCGCTGCCCGAGCGCGCGACCGCCGCCTTCCCAGAGCGCCGACGGTTGCTGGACCAGAGCGGCGCCGCCTCAAGACGCCTCAAAGACGCCTGCCGCGCTTTTGACAAGGGCGCCTGTGGAAGCCTTTGCGCGCGGCACGCCATGGACGGTTAGCCCAGCCGCACGGTGATGCCCGATTCACCACCTTGTCGGGCCGCCTTGTGAACCAGCTTCCGAGCCGTTTGCCGTCGTTCACGACAGCGCTATGTGCGGCGAAGAAGGACGGCCCTAACATGCACGGCGGCGCCAGGCAGGAGGCTGCACGACGGTCGGGCGACGCCAGGCACGCTAGAATCGCTATGCACGGCGGTGCGCAGGAGCTCCTCGCCGCGCTTCGAAGTTGGCGCCAAGACGCTGGGATTCGGATGTCCGCCACCCGATTTAATCGTCCTTGCTGGCAGCCCGATCGCCGACGAGCCGCTGGCTTCAAGGTCTGCTGGGCCTTCCTCGTCACGTGACTTTGCCCTGCGGTTCGGACGCCCAAGCTCATCACCATGCTCTGCAAGAAAGAGCTGTTCGACACCGCCGTAAACTGTTTGATGAAATGCCCCATAGAAATAAAGATGTGAAGAAGATGACTGTTTACTCAATGACAGGTGGGGCCCACGCCTTATTTGCCACACCAGCCGGTCAAACTTTTTAGTCTTTGCCACGCCAGCCCGGCTGTGGGGCCTACCTGTCTGGTTCGCTGTTTTCTCTAGAAACTCGCTATTAGTGCTCCGCTACTAGTTAGGCGAAAGATGGTGGTTTTTGTGCCCCGCACAAATGTGGTACCAAGTTGTTACCCTAGCCCATAATGTGATGGTTTTGGGTAAATAACTCCAGCGTTGACGGTATACCGATCGCTGACACATGGCAACGTGATATTGTTCGGCCGAGCTGACGCAGATGAAGGCGTGATGGCGTTCCTTGGGTGGCCTTTTTCTCTCAAGTGTCAGCATTGTTTGATCGCTGTAATTAAACTGGTCCTTTTGAATTACAGCACTAGGAACAAAGACGAGAATTCAGAGCCAGAGGCATGTTTATTATACTCTACGAAATGCCCTGCTCTCTCTCTCTCTCTCAGATCTTGTTACTGTTGTGTCAAACCACAGGAGATGTGTTCGCTGTTCAGTTCCTCCAATTATACGCGCTCCCCATCGTCCATACTCAACTGTGCTTCGGCCGGAGACAACAGTAAGCTACAGCAAGACACGTCCCCTGCACCTGCACCTGCACCATGGGATTCACTCGTCCAGCCACCCGTATCCCAACAGCAGACTTGTGCAAATTATTTGGTGACATCAAGGGGGGATATACTTATGTGGCATCTACAGCAAAATGCCTGACAGCCCGTTACATGTAGTAGTAACACTATTTCAGCACAGCACGCAGCAGAGTCATTATGCCCTGTCTGCTATAGCTAGGTCCATGGGAGAATTCTTCCTCTCCATGTAAATTATTTTGTTCTGGAGGAAACAGGGATCCACAGGACAAGTGGTGGTGCTAATTCAGGTTCACTCAGTTAGTAGAATGCTGACGGTGTGTCTGGAATTGTAAGGCTCTGCCCTTTTGTTTGGATACAAGTATTACAAATTTACAGTTCCTTATGCTAATCCTTTCTTAAATACTAACCTTGTACCACAAGCACAAGGGTCACCCTGTAGGCTGTAGGTGAACGTCGTACAAGGCAAAGGCCATCCCTGACCCTGAGCCCAATTATTACCATGTATGCAACTGCACCAGGATTCTAAGATATACCATACGCCTGCGACGGTATCTACAGATTCAGTACTGGGAAGACCAATCTGCAGCGCTGCCGACACGGGGAATGCCGGCGGTATCTTTCTTGGCCTGTTCATCGACCGCGTAAGTTGTGCCGCACACCTCCCTTTGCTGTCGACCTCGGCACCGGCTTCACCTCGTTCAGAGGATGCCGTAGCTCTGCAAACCCCGGACGTCGTGAAGAAGAAACCTGACAAGGGAAACATCGGTTGCCGGTGATCAGAGGGCGTGAAAACAATATCAGAGATGCTTGTGACGGTTGCGATTTAAGCGTACCTTTGGGGAATGGTGCCAAGGATTTTCCACAAGCGTTCTTCACAGCTTCATCGTCGTCGGACACTACAAGATGGCCCTCCGAATCAACTCCCCAGTAAAATGGGACGCCGCCATCAGCATCCTATAAGAAGATGGACAGCCGATATAAGTTAATACGTACTATTTCTTTGCAGTACTAAGTAAGGAGTAATTGGTGTCGTCTGTCAATGCTGAAATGCAGAACGTTAAGACAGGCAACATGAAGATTAGTTCAGAAATAACAGAGGGAATTGGTAGCATCTAATCAGATGTGGACGATGTACTGTTGAGATGCCATTTTGCTGAACTATGAACTAAAATCATGTGTCGGGGCATACTTTTGAGTTTGAGTAGTAACTATCACACGCTGAATATTGTATAAACGAGCCCCAAAGTTCAGTAAAAAATTGGACCAAACTGGGACAGACGTGACAGTATACTAGAGCGTGCACGTTACTGAACTGAATCGAGTACAAGAATGAAATCCAGATATTCACTTACAGCAGCCATGAAGACCGAGGTGGTTGAGCGATCATACAGCACAAACGCGAATTTGCCATTCAAGTCCCTCACGACCTGGTCTGCAGGGTAAGGTCCCCTGTCCTCAGGGTTCTGTAGGCCTCGATGACGAGGTTGATCTCAGTGGCAGTCTTGCTCAACCCGTACTGCTGCTTCAGCACAGCCATGTTCTCGATCGCGCCCTGAACAAGCAGAATATGTCGTCGACGACGCCGAACAACCTACCAACGTACGTAAATGATTCAGTAGAAGAAAAATACAGAAAGAAATCAGCTGAACCCATGGCGACAGTAACACCACGAGTCCTCACGGTAGAGGAACAATATTTGTGCGAGATCATGCACGGGCATCTCCATGCTTGCAGCTGACGCAGACGCACCTGGGAAGGAAGGGCTCTGGCCGTGGAGGAGTAGGCCATGGCGCCGCCGCCGCCGAAGTCGACGGTGACCGCGCCGGGCGGGACTCCTGAACTGGGCCGCGAGCCCGTCAGCGCCGTGGCCGGACTCGCCTGGCTGCCGCAGCCCTCCGGCTCGGCGCCACCGCCCTGTCGAACACCGCGAGCATCTCGAATCGAACCGGAGCCTCAGCCTGTTCGTCCTCCGCGCGCGGGCGCGGACGTGGGAGTGTCGTGTCGTGGTGCAGGGCTGTGGCGGTCGCGATCCTTCCAGTGCGCTCGCGGTCGCGCAGGTGTTGTGTCCCGGGACGGCGAGACGTTGTTTTATACTGCACCGGCGGCGGTACGTGGCCGCGGCCGTACGGGGCGATGGATCGGTGGAGTGAGTGCACGGGGAATGACGCAGAAGGGTCGAGACGGCTCGCCAGCGGCGCCAGAGCTACTTTTCGCCTAATATCATTTTTTTCTTTTTTTTTATGGAAATTCTCGCCCAATAGCCTAGCCTTTGGCGCGGCGGTTCATGGGTCGGCCCGCCAAAACAGTTGTGCATGGATTTTAGCATGTCACCCCGAACACGTTTTTTGATGCCCACTTTAGTTGACATGTGTTGGCAAGTTTTGTTGTTAAAACATGACAATTTTGTTCCAGTTCTTATTTTTGTCAGAAAATTGCCATCTTGTCAACCTCGCATCAACTAAAGTTGCCATGAAAGACATTCAGGTTGCTATGCTTAAAATCTGAATGTTCGAAATTTTTCATTTCCATTTGTTTTTAGGTTTAGTTTTTAACTTTTTTGTCATTTTCAATGGTTTTATTTTTTTATTTACACTGTTTTCTAACTTTTTATTTGTTTTTATAAAAAGTCTATTTTTACATACACATTGTACATTTTATACATAAGAAACATTTTTTATTTATCTTTAGAAAAACTTCAAAATATGTTTTGATGTCTAGTTTTTCATGCACATTGTACATTTTTCATACATGTTTGATTTTTTCAAATACATTGTTAATAGTTTTTAGAATGTTTGCTAAAAAATTGAATTGGCCCTAAACATTTTTCAAATACGCTGGACATTTCTTTTGAATGATAGGAAACAATTTTTTCAAGTACATGGACAGTTTTACACTTGGAATGGTACTAACACTTTTTTAATTACATGAACATTTTTACATAGTATACAATTTCTTTTTAAATGTTACATACATTTTTAAACACAAGAACATGTTTTAAATATCACTAACATTCTGTTTTAATGTTATCAACTTTTTAAAATGTTGTGTGGGCATTTTTTTAACATTGTTTTAACATTTTTTTAGTGCTATTTAACATTTTCGAAACTTTATGTAAAAATTATACTTCGGAAATCTTTTTAAAAGTGATAGAGAAAATATATATAACCGTTTGCTAGAGACCCATCACTCTTCCTGCGATGGGCCTACTCATTTATGGGGGTGCCTTAGGCGAGAGAACGTTGCGGCAAGCGAGGTATAGGTGCTTCCCTGCACCGGAAACTAGGCTGACCCAAAGCAACGCGGGGCAGGACAAGTACAGCATGTTCTCTTCGTTCACGCTTATTAGGCCCCCATATTTTCAGCCAAAATTATGTGCTACCTTGCAAGCGAGGTATAGGTGCTTCCTGCACCGAAACTAGGCTGACCCAAAGCAACGCTGGGCAGGACAAGTACAGCATGTTCTCTTCTGCTCACGCTTATTAGGCCCCTCATATTTTCAGCCAAAATTATGTGCTACCTCATGCAAGCGAGGTATAGGTGCTTCCCTGCACCGGAAACTAGGCTGACCCAAAGCAACGCTGGGCAGGACAGTACAGCATGTTCTCTTCTGCTCACGCTTATTAGGCCCCCTCATATTTTCAGCCAAAATTATGTGCTACCTCCCTCCACAACCCCCCCCCCCACACACACACACACACACACATTTTGAGCCAAAGTTTTATCCTGTCTCAACAAGTACGGATATTTTGCTGAACATGTACGAATAAAATATGAGTTATATGTAGTAAAACAATATCGTTGAAAACTTTTTTCAAATATGGATTCAATAATATATTTTTATTACATGCCAATTAAATATTTGTAATTAAATCTATGGTCAAAATTTGACCTAAAATATAATGGAGCCTAATAATGAAGGAGCACCTTCAAGAAAATCTGCAAAGGAATTTACCTCTTTTCTTCAAGGGGTGTGAAAAAAGGCTCTTCAAATATCTAAGTTTAAAGGGTTTACGCTCACCATCCTAACGATTTCCTACCCCACGGAAAAGTAAATGCACTTTTTCATTAAATGACATCTTATCATTTAATATTTTTTTGAGCAACTATGGCTGAAACCCGTATAACACAAAATGGGATTTTGGGAGCCACCATTCCAGGTTCAAACCGCATGAAGGTCGTGCACTCGCTAACCGTGAAACTTCAAGGCAACACAACATATTGCAACGTGACGACGGGTTGATAAGGAAAAGGCATTATACATTTTCCCTGACCGCCTCCGCCCAGGCTAAAACTTGGGTTTCTACCAAGAGATTACAAGACCCTGAAATAACCAAGAGATTACAAGACACAAATCCCCACCGACGACACCTCCAAGGTCACCATTGTCATCGCTATCGAGGTTGGTGTTACCATTTCCTGTTAAGCTCACCAACCCCATCTTTCCCTTAGCCCGCACAATCAACCATCATCGTTAGTTGTCCGGCTGGCAGCACTCAGCCACAATATATAGCCATGCACGTCAGTCAGTCTACTTTCGTCGTCCACCAAGTACCACCATACGGCACACGTGCCACCACACATCACTTCATGAAGTTCAATGTCGCACACGCCTAGGTATATGCATTAGGCACCCCACACAAAGTCGAGGGCATGCCCTTGACTCTAGAACTGTCATCCTAGCCTCCACAACAGCCACAACAACAGACAACCACTACATATGTTATGCACTCACTTGTATAGATCAAACACTAGTACAAGGCGAGAGATACAACGAGCTGCCATACATTAGATTTTATGCTCTATATCTGATTTTACTCTCTATTCTTCGGTAGGAAAGCTCTCCTTACCGCTTCGCTCTATATGTAACCTTGCTGGTCTCTCGCTTGTGTCTCCGCTTCCATTCCTTCGCATCACCGGTCCTTTTCAAGTCCCGTCCAACCATCGGCTGCTTGCTGTGCCTTGGGCCTTCTCGCCTCAGCTCGCCACCACATAACAGCCTCACGCCGAGAACATCACCCTATCAAGCCGCAAACACCAGCACCACCCTATGCGGCTTCCCGACGGCCACCGGAAGTAGCTACCTTCGCTGACAACTGCTATGTCTTGAGCTTGTGTTGGTTTTCCCAAGAGGAGAGGATGATGCAGCACATTAGCGTAAGTATTTCCTCAGCTTTTAAGAACCAAGGTATCAATCCAGAGGAGGCCACGACAAGTCCCACGCACTGCACAAAACGATAGCTACCGCAACCAACGCGATTAGGGGTTGTCAATCCTTTTACGGTCACTTACTAGAGTGAGATCCGATAGAGATAATATTTTGGTATTTTGGTATATAGATGCAAAGTAAAAATAAAAGGCAAAGTAAAAACAAAGCAAGTATTAAAAGTGATGGAGATTGATATGATGAGAATAGATCTGGGGCCACATGTTTCACTAGTGGCTTCTCTCAAGAGCATAAGTATTCTACTGGGTGAACAAATTATCGTTGAGCAATTGATGAATTGAGCATAGTTATGAGTATATCTAGGTATGATCATGTATATAGGCATCACGTCCATGACAAGTAGACCAAACGATTCTGATCTACTACTATTACTCCACTCATCGATCGCTATCCAAAGATGCATCTAGAGTATTAAGTTAAAAACAGAGTAACGCCTTAAGCAAGATGACATGATGTAGAGGGATAAATTCATGCAATATGATAAAAACCCATCTTGTTATCCTCGATGACAACAATACAATACGTGCCTTGCTGCCCTTCACACGGGAAAGGACACCGCAAGATTGAACCCAAAGCTAAGCACTTCTCCCATTGCAAGAACTACCAATCTAGTTGGCCAAACCAAACGGATAATTCGAAGAGACTTGCAAAGATAACTCAATCATACATAAAAGAATTCAGAGAAGATTCAGATATTATTCATAGATAAGTTGGATCATAAACCCACAATTCATCGGTCTCAACAAACACACCGCAAAAAGAAGATTACATCGAATAGATCTCCACGAGAGAGGGGGAGAACATTGTATTGAGATCCAAAAAGAGAGAAGAATCCATCTAGCTACTAACTATGGACCCGTAGGTCTGAAGTAAACTACTCACACTTCATTGAAGAGGCTTTGATGATGATGTAGAAGCCTCCGTGATGGATGCCTTCCGCGGAGCTCCTAACAGCCCCAAGATGGGATCTCGTGGATACAGGAAGTTGCGCGGTGGAATTAGGTTTTTGGCCCTGTTCGATCGCTTGGGGGTACGAGGTATATATAGGAGGAAGGAGTACGCTTGGAGCAACAGGGGCCCACGAGGTAGGGGCGCGCCTGTGGCGCCCCCACCTCAGAATCTCTTTTGTTCCTCGGATCACGCTCGTGAGAAAATCACGCTTCCGGGTTTCATTCCGCTTGACTCGCTTGATATTATGTTTCTTCAAACATCAAATAGAAAAAAAAGAATTTCGGTCGGGGCCTCCGTTAATAGGTTAGCCCCAAAAATAATATAAAATTGGAAAATAAAGCCCAATATAGTCCAAAACAGTAGATAAAGTAGCATGGAGCAATCAAAATTATATATACGTTGAGACGATCAACAACTTCCAAGGATACCATTGTCGTTAGCATCGCTTGATGTAAAGTGTTAGCCTTTCATCCAAGCTCGCCAATCCCATTTTCAAGACAACATGCCCAAATTTGACCACCATCTCGTAGCCTTCTATCCTTACAATGGAGTAGGACGGCGATGATGTCGACCGACGGTGGTTTGATCGGTGATCCTTCACGGTGCCATCCGACATATTTCTCCGCCGATGTTCACCCTTGGATCAGGGTTTTCCTTGTTACCGACGTGTGTGACTGACTGATGGCTATTCTTAGTGTGCTCACACTTTGGTTGCGGTGAGGGTGTCCTCACCAGTTGGCGACGGCAGAGTCAGAAGCGCTTGCTCGGGGAGAAGTGTCCATAGTGACACTATCTGCCACTTCCATGGGTGCATCTCTCGTCGTGAGCGTGCATAATGTTTTCGTAGTGTGTCAGGTCATCCTGTTTGTTCGGGTTTTCGTCCAATTTTTCATAATTGACTGGGCAACTCTCTCCTTAATTAATGAATTGGCCTGCAACTCTCGGTCGCCCTTGCCCAAGGAAATGTGAGGGCGACTCCTCCCCACGCAACCACCACCACCCTTCCTCTCTTTCCACCCGCTGTTACCAAAGACGCCGCCAGCGGCCTGTGGTGGTCGACGGCGCAAGGCGGGCTCATCTCGCGACCCCTTGCTTCAGAGGGTGACAAGACTGGTGGCACCGCCGCGCCCCGTTGATGAGCATCTAGGTGTACGGCGGCGAGACTCGCGAAGCGGTGGTTGGTTGTGGAAGTCAAGGATCGCCTTGTGGCAGCACTTTCCAGCCAGATCGGGAGATTCCATGCTTGCGCCATGACCAGCATAGTCGCTAGCCTCGCCAGATCTGGTCGTGGCTGGTGATTGGACGGTTCGTGATGTCCGTGGCTGCTCACGGCAATGGTCACCGGTTGCGGACGGCGCGTGGCGGATGCGTAGGTCAACAGCCGGGCGGATCTTGATGGGTTCTTCGATCACACCGATTCAACCTTGTCTGGGTCCTTGACAACACGGGTAACTCCGGGGGAAATCCTAAATCTCCTTGGGATCGAGCGATGGTGGTGCATTTGCGTCGTAGTCCCTCTTGAGGGCATCATTTCTGGAGTTTCTCCCATTGAAGGAACAGTGGTGCTAGCGGCGCACGGTCTGGTGGCGTGACTGCCGATAAAAATCACGCCGACTATGGTTATGGCGATTTATGGCGGCATCTCCGATGCCATTTATCTTGGCGAGGCAGTTTGTGTCATCATGCTAGGGTGCTCCAGGGGAAACCTTAGATCTGGGTGTCCCGGATCGGACGATGACCGCCTTCCCGGTAATCGCTGAGCTAGTGATAGCTAGAGGGGGCAAGAGGTGGGCGGTGCTACATCTTCAGATTAGCGGCATCGGTCTCAAAGCCGTGTGGCACAATGGGGTCTCAGTACTGGATGCGTGTTGATGGGCACGCGCATGAGGATGACGTTGTTTGGCACCATGGGGGCGTCAACAACAGAAGGGCTTGGCAAGGTTTTTTCATTGATCACTCCTGAAGATGGGACTGAGGAAGATGGCGGCGGCGGATTTTTGAGCACGCGCATGTGGTACGCGCTGAGGGTCTGTTAGACCGGTTGGTGCTTCTCCAGCCAGCCGGGTGATTTGGCGAGGTGTCGGTGTCAAACCGCGGATCTCGGTAGGGGGTCCCGAATCAGGCCTAGGCGGATGGTAACAGGAGACAAGGGACACGATGTTTTTACCCAGGTTCGGGCCCTCTCGATGGAGGTAATACCCTACCCCGCTTGATTAATATTGATGATATGGGTAGTACAAGAGTAGATCTACCACGAGATCAAGGAGGCTAAACCCTAGAAGCTAGCCTATGGTATGATTGTTGTTCGCCCCACGGACTAAAACCCTCCGGTTTATATAGACACCGGATAGGTTAGGGTTACACAGAGTCGGTTACAATGGTAGGAGATCTACATATCCAGACGCCAAGCTTGCCTTCCACGCCAAGGAAAGTCCCATCCGACACGGACTAAGTCTTCAATCTTGTATCTTCATAGTCTTGGAGTCCGCCAAAGATGATAGTTCGCTATCCGACACCCCTAGTCCAGACTCCTCAAGAGCTCTCGAACCAGGCTTCAATGACGACGAGTCCGGCGCAAGATATTGTCTTCGCATTGCAAGGCGGGTTCCTCCTCAATACTTCATAGAAGGTTTTGAACACAAGGATAGTGTCCGCTCGCAAAACAAGTTCCACATACCACCGTAGAGAGAATAATTTTGCACAGATCTGCCGACGATTCCGCGGCGTGACATCACACCACGCCAAGCCTTTATATGAATCGCTTTTTACTGCTCCACCTTAGCGCTTAGCGAGGCGGTTTCTTGGCACGCCTTATCAAAGCGTAGATCGCGCCCCTTATTCCGGGATTCTCATCAATACGGACGTAGTAACCCAACCGTGCGTTCGCTGGCACGCCTCTATCAAAGGCGAGTCCTAATCGACCACGGGAGGGCTCTTGGTATTCAACCTCTTTATAATGAGACCAAGGCCCTCTTCTTTTTTACACCTCCATCGAAGTTCGCCTCGGCTTCGAAGTTCTAACACCCAAAGCTTCAGATTTAGGCGCTTCGACCTTCGACGATGTCCGCCCGACCAGCTCGGCCGATGGATGTCTTCTTCCGTCACGTAAGAAGATGTGCTAAAGCTGCGAGACGCCAGTATCTAACCGCGAGATTTCGTGATAGGCTGCCTGCCTGTGGCAGGTCATTCCCACTCCCGAGCCCGGCGAGAGCGTGGTGTTCGTGGTCTCACTTCCTTCGGGTTTAGGCTTCCGACGGATCCCTTTGTGCGGGGCTCATGTTTTATTATGGGCTGGATTTCCATGACTTGAACTGAGTCCATCCTCCATATCTCGCCATTCATTGTCGATGTGAGGCCTTCCTCCATATTACCCTCACTTTGGATTGTGGCTCAAGACCTTCAAGGTGGAGCCAAGATGATCGAGGGGCAACAAGCAGAAAGTGGAGGGGCGGTCATAAGCAAGTGTGCTGATGCTCCGTGGGTCCGAGGGCTCTTTTCAAGAGGAGCTTGGTTTGTGGCAACGGGAGTGGTTTTATATCACCGCCCCTGTGGGCACCAAATGGGTGGCGCCCCGCCTTCCGCCAGTCCACCACAGCGGCCGCGCCATGGGTCAACAAGGCTCGACTGGGGCCGCCCAAGGACGCCTCTGTTGCAGGGCCGATTCGAGACCTCCAAGAAAGAGAGATCAATCTGGTCGCAGTGGCGCAGGTTATGTTGATTCGCGCGCCTCGCCTCTGCAAACGCCGCCTCCGCCTGTGGGAATTTAACCGAGGGACCACGAGCCTCCAACATTTTATGGGTACGACGCCTGTGGAGATGTATAAACTGTTCTTCGGATCACAAGAGAAGTGTCCGACCTGACCGAGGACGCAGGACTAAGCTGCAATCGCCAGATACTCAAGTAAGTAGTCCTGCAGAACCGGACAGGCTGTCCATTCATTTATCATAAACTTGCCCTTAAAGGAGCTGTTTCTTGAACAGGAGTGGATAGCCAAGGCAAAGTTGATAAGGTGTCCGCCCTCCCAGAGACCACGCCGATCCCATGCCGACCAAGATGTTGAAGGCCGCGCTTTTAAAGAAGGCGAAGGGGGAGCGGGAAGCAACCGCCCCACGAAGGAGGCTTCGAGGAAGGAGGGATCAAAAGTCCCACCTCCAAGGAGAGAAGAGGACCGCTCGAAGATCCGGAGGTCAAGGCCTCAAAGAGGGAAAGAAATTCGCCAGAGAGTCCGCGCTGGGAAGTAACCCAGCCGCACTATTTCCCAAGGGGATCAGCCTCCAAATGAGCCGTAAGTAAAAAGAAGGGTCTTGTAAATAAGGAACATCCCTGTATTTATTTCTCAAGATAACCAAATTGTACCTTGTAGTTCGGATCTCAGCCCTTCTCAGCAGAGCTCGCCTTCGGGGATCTTCTTCCGAGATGATGGAGAGCGAAACGCCCACCTGCCGCACCATGCGAGGCGGACGACCCGAGGTGTCGCCGCGAGGGTTTCTAAGTCCGCGGGGCCGGAAGGTCCGCGCCAACCGGCGTGCGGTCGGAGGAGCTGAAGGATCTGCTCGGGCGAAGCGGTTATCTCGTAAGATCACCGTGTTTCTAATGGGTACGGTGATTGAAAGAATTGCATCCGCGAGAGCGGATTGCATGAAGCCGCCGTAAGCTTATCGACGGGTTTGAGGTACGCAAAATGATGTACCTTCCGACGCTTATGCATATAGAATGCGCCAGATAGATAGTAGCCCCGAGACTCGGTATGTTGTCAAAATTGACAGCGTGCCGAGGATCATAATCTCAGTTATAACATATCGCCGCCCTAAATAGGTGGCGGGCGTCCGTGGCCAGCCGATCGATGAATATGCCGAACTAAAGCGGCAACTTGACGAGGCGGATGCGACATCGCGCTGGTCAATAAACGGTTTGACGAGTCACAAGGTATGCGATTTCTACGCGACACCGGTAAGGGAGCTTGACGCCCATGCCTTACTACTTGTATGCTTAATGCAGGTGGTGCCGCTGTTGTGGAGGAGCTGCGGCGAACTCGCCGAGCTAAAGAGCAAGCCGAAATAGTAATGCGGTCGCTTAAGGGCGGCCAAGAGCTAAAAGTCGAACGGGCTGCTCACCGCCAAGAAGAGGAAATGGCCGATATGGCCATAAAGTTGAAGAATACTACCGACCGCCGCGAGGTTCTTGAAAAGAACGCTGCGGAGCAAGAGGGCTCGAAAAGGCCACCGCCAATCCAAGGATGCCTGCTCCGCTTTGAGAGCTGCCAAGGAGGAGCTGAGTCAGCCGGGCTATTGCGGCTGGAAACCGCTTTTGCCATGGAGGAAATATACGGATCCGGCATGCTCGCTGGACAAGTTGTGGAGTTCGAGGATGCTTATCTCGACTTAGCGGCGAGCGCCATGGACGCGATTGAGCACTTCCGAGGCCGTAAGGGGCATGTAAGGGAAGAGCTATATTGGTCGCAATTCCATAGTCCGGAGCGCCCTCTTCCGCTGACCGATCGGTTGGCCGAATGGGCCGAGCTGAATCGATTATCCGGACTTGCCATGAAGCATGTCATGACTCATTTGTGGCCAGCGGACCCCACCAAGAGTTATTTTGGCTTAGTGCAGCAGCCTTGGTGCGGTATCGCAGACGACGCAATGAAGCGGTCGGCGGTATTGAGGGAGCGCGATGGCTCGCCCGTGTCAAGACATACCGGGCGGAGATGAAGGCCACCGACGCTTGCATCCCAAGATTCGGACAGAAGTTTAGTACCGCCGAGCACTATTTTGAGGAAGTTCCGCAGGCGCTGCTTAATAGAGACGCAGTGCTCAAGGATATTATGTTTAAATGACATGTATGATTTGTGAAAACAATGTTTCAATATAATATAAGAGCTTTTATACTTGTGCGCTCAAGTAGTAAACTACCCCTCAGGCGCCGCTGATGTATATGTATATATAACCTGAAAGATGGCAGTCCTTGGTTTCAGCCCCCACGCACATAGTGCGGGGTGTTTGCAAAGAAGGCGCTTTTTCACACTTAATCCAACGCCTTGGTCCTATTAAGGAGGTGGTAGCGAGCAAACTAGGCAACCGGACTATAATGCTTTATCACTTTCACTTAGCCATAGGAGTTCGAGGGTGGGGCTACTATATAGCCCTCGGGGCACCGCACTCTCCCGAATTCGGGTGCGATGTGCCTGACCGAAAACGGTCCTTCGTTAATGCGGAGGAATTCTAAACATTCCGTGAGTCATCGAGTGGTTGACCAGTCTCGCTATATCATGACAAATAGCCGCTTTCATCGAGGTGCTCGCCGCCAACCGGGCACAATCGCAGAGTTCTCCGGTGCCGCTAGCCGATAGAACGGAACGTAAGGCAGCAAAACACAGGAGCCGGGCAAACCCAACATTTGACCAAAGACATGATTCGAGCTGATGCATATAAGGCCTAACTCGAGACGCCAACACTCCCTAAGGTATTCGGTCTTTATAAAACGGGCAGAATAATGCCCTAAGCCCTCGTGTCCGTGCACGCAAAAATTCTGGTGCGCCAATGCCAAAACGCCAGCCTCCTCCTCGGTTATAGTAAGAAACCGGGGATGTATATCAACAAGAGACAGTAAAAAGGTTTACGCAGGTCTTAATCAAAAAGAATCTTGCAACGGGTCCCTACCGCACGCCTCATACCGTGGTTCTCCGCGCAGCCGATCCTCGACGGGTGTAGCACGTTGTTCATCCGTAAAAGAGAGGAACTTAGTTGAAAAGAAAAAGATCGTATAAAAATGTACTTTATATTAAATAAACAGAGTACGATTCAAGAAGTGAATAAAATTGAGCTTTATTGTCTCTTGTTGTACATGCATGCAGCCCTTGTATGGGGGTATGCCGCTAGTAGGCGCCGGACTCGCCTAGCCGTGTCCGGGGTTTGAATGACCTATTCAGTGCTTTGATTAGCGGAGCCGGATTGGTGTGGGGTCACAAGGCAGCCTCACGCTTCTTCCGTGCTCGAGTAACACTTAATACTCCCTTTTAATGAGATGATGCCGCGGACCGGCATTTTAAGTGTAAGAGATGCATAATGCGGTATTATGTTAAAGCGGCGAAAGCTTCACGCCCCAATAGTGCTTGATGGCTACTTTTAAATGGGGCGACATGGAAGACTAACTTTTCATGACGGAAGTTGTCGGATGAACCAACACAACTTCTAGCAAGAGGGAGCCCGCATAATGGGCATATGGGCCTGCATTACCCCTTTAAAGGAGGTGTTGCTATGGCTAATTTTGGTTGGTCTATCCCCATCCTCATGGATTGTGTCCTCGATATATCAGGTTTATGTCATCGCCGCCATCCATGAGGACTTGTGTAAATTGGAATCCATCGATTATAGGATCCAATATCAAGGCAGTCCATCCCATGCTCCGGATACTTTCGAGTAGTCCCGATGGTCGAAGGTGATTGGTTTTGACAACCAGTGTTGGTACTCCGCTAGGTAGTATGTGCGCGCATTTTAATGGGCGCCGCCTGCTTTTTTCCTTTTATCACGTGAAGTGAGTTTACTGTTTTAACCTCTTGTGGGAAATTCTTTTGTTTTCCGGTGCTCGCTTGTGGGGTTCGCCATCATCCTCACTTGGTGTGTCGAGCCCTTGTGTTCGGGCGTTGAGTCTACCGGACTGCTTGAAGACCCAACAATCTCTGGGTATGGTTTGCGTGCTTCCCGGAGTACTGTGGATTTGACATATCTTGTCCAAGATTTTGTTTGTTGATAGCTCATCGCTATTGTCCTTAAGGGCAGTTTTTATTGTTCTGCCGTGAGCTTTTGAATCCGGGCGCTGATCGCCGCGCTTTTTGGACCGCTCCTTTAATCCGGCGCTGGTCCTTGTTGCGCCGTGGTTTCCCATTTCCATCCCTGACTTCGGATGTACTTGGGTCGCTGGTGCTGCATCTTGCTAGCCAGCTATCCTCTCCCGCGCAAAAGCGGGTCATGAGGCTTGTTAATGCGCCATTGTTCTTGGCTTTTCTTGGCCGAGGTGTCTCAAGAGCCATTCATCTCTGACGCTTGTGTTTGAAGGCTGCTAAGGCTTCAAGTCCTGGACAATGACTATTTGGTTCTTTTTAGTAAGGAACCTGTTCCAGAATTTCCGGCTGACTCTCCGGCTGTTGAGTTATGTGACTTAGATCGTCTCAGATCCGGAGGGCGGACATAAGTCCCTGAAAATTTGCCCAAACGCATCCTCGAGCTCTTCCCAACTTCCAATGGTATTTTCGGGAGGCTTTTAAGCCAATGCCGAGCTGGCCCTTTGAGTTTGAGGGGTAAGTATTTTATGGCGTGAGATCATCTCTCTAGCCATGTGTATGTGGAGGATGTAATCCTCAATCCGCACTCTGTGGTCTGTTGTTCCGTCAGATGCCTCTATGTTTACGGGTTTGAATCTCACCGAAATTATGATCCAAAGACCTCATCGGTGAAACATAGGGGATGCGCGCCTATGTATTTGGGTGTGCCGTGATGTTCGGATATTTGGCGGTTGCATTGCTTTGAAGAGCTTGCTTTCGCCCATAGATGGACCTAATCGGGCCATCCTTTGATGTGAATCTTATGCGGATCACGCATCGGCTTGTGTGCGCGCCATTTGCCGCCTTTTTGACGTGGGTCGCCCATCCGACCGGTGGCCTTCTTACTTTTTGATTGTGGGGGCTCTATGGCCTCCTCATCAAATTCGGGCAGTAGTTTTCTTTGGTAGTTTCTTGTTCGGCGATCGTCAGCCAGATTTGTCTCATGTGTTGAATACTTTGCTCCATCTGATTCTCGAGTGCATCTTCCGCTGTTTTGAGCTTCCGCTTCGCTTTTTCAGGCTACGCCAAGCAGGGCGACGAGCCTTTGTGGAGGTTATTCTGCTCCAACAATTTGTCCGGCGTGAGATCGTCCGGACTGTTATCTTCGCCGGGACGGGTTGTTTATCCAAGTTGTCCTGTTCGGACGGTTGCTCGATAGCATGTTCGCTGCCCACCGTTCGCCCCGCTTCTATGGCTGGGTCTTTGTTGAGGCGGACTTGGTGCAGCGCTTACGCTGCCGCTTTGACTGCCGAGGGATTTATCCTTCGTAGCGCCCCGCTGTTCCTCGCTTTCATTTCCTTTAGGTGTATCCACCATGTATACATCATGGGATGAGGTGGTTGTCCAGCATCCTATAGGCGCTGGTTCATGGTTGTCTCCTACATCGCCGCCCATACCGCCGATGTCTTCGAGTCGAAATCGAGCACGCCGTAAGCTTTCAATGCTGGCTACGGCGGGTGGTGGGTGGGCGTTGAATTTCTTCGCCGTCCGCATCCCAACCTTCCCGACCGTAGTCCGCCAGGCTCTCCGGATAAAGAGAGAGACTTTAGTGAATTCAGGATGTCGCCAAAGGGCGAAAAGCCGAAAGATGTCCGCGGCAGTGAACTCCATGACCGCGCCCAATCGGATTCGATTGGTCGGGCGCTGAGGGTTCGGAGTCCGGAGAGGAGTCCGCACCCTGGAGTCAAGGTCTTCGCAGCGACAGGATGGAGTTCGCCCAATCGCCAGAGATCGAGAGCCCCGAGGCGGTGTCCAACCACTCATCCTCGATCGGGGAATCCGCCCGACTAAGGGTCGGAGCGATACCGGTGCAGCCTCCGTGGCACCGCTCGGGCAGCAGAGCTAGATCATACCCATCGAGACAAAGGCGGCACGCCGGTTGTGGCTCAATCCGTCAAGATCAAGTCTCCGCAGACATCGGCCGATAGTTCAAACTTCCAAATCTGACCTGATGGCCAGGGCGAAGCTTTCGATCTGCTCCAGATGGCTGCTTAATTGCCCGCAGCAAAAGCCGCCAATATTTAAGATCTGTCCGGGAGAAAAGTCTCACCCCGACCGCCATTGTTGATGATCGAAGGAGCCATCGGGCCTATAGGTGACGGCTACGAGGAACTCTCAATGAAAGCACCAATGTCGGTGTCAAACCGCGGATCTCGGTAGGGGGTCCCGAACTCAGCGCCTAGGCGGATGGTAACAGGAGACAAGGGACACGATGTTTTTACCTGGTTCGCCCTCTCGATGGAGGTAATACCCTACCCCGCTTGATTAATATTGATGATATGGGTAGTACAAGAGTAGATCTACCACGAGATCGTAGAGGCTAAACCCTAGAAGCTAGCCTATGGTATGATTGTTGTTCGCCCCACGGACTAAAACCTCCGATTTATATAGACACCGGATAGGTTAGGGTTACACAGAGTCGGTTACAATGGTAGGAGATCTACATATCCGTATCGCCAAGCTTGCCTTCCACGCCAAGGAAAGTCCCATCCGGACACGAGACGAAGTCTTCAATTTTGTATCTTCATAGTCTTGGAGTCCGGCCAAAGATGATAGTTCGGCTATCCGGACACCCCCTAGTCCAGGACTCCCTCATCCTCCTTTTCAAGAAAAAATGAATTGAGCCCCAAGAGTTTCCTTTTTTTAGGAAAAAACATTAAAACCAATAAGAGTTTCAGTTTTAAAAGAAAAAAAATCTTAACCGGCAAGTTTGGCTGGCTATATTGAAAAACAGTATAACACAGCTAGTTACGAGCCTCCACAGCGATTTGAGCGTCTCAGCCATCGGATGGCTCTAATGTACATTCTAGATTAACTACGTCATCCCACATCGTTCACTTGCCCCACACTATGTTTCGCGGGCCGCTGCTCCGCTAAATGACCTCCAGCTTCGTCCGTAATCGGGCCAGAAGGCGAGGTCCAAATGAAGTCGCGAACCCGACCCAAAGGTCGCTGTTTTTCAATTTTTCCTCCATCGATCGAGGACCCATCTCTCTCACGGGCGGGCGCCTCTCCCCGACCACGCACCATGCGCCCTCGGGCGATCTCCTCCTCCTCATCATCCATACTCTCTCCCAGCCCATTTGAGTCATCACCACTACCTCCTGTGATTCTCACCGCCGAGGTGTCGATCAAGGGTGATACCTATTATGTCCGTGAACATACACGATCACCGCCTCAGGCTGCCTCTTCTAGCAAGTGGCATCTCCTCCGCTCCACTGCACCACCTCCTTCACCGATTTCATATTTGCCAACTTTCATGGACTCCTCATGAGTTGTGTAGTTGCCGGAATCGCTACAGGAGCAAGAACTCTAATGAGTTTCAGAGAAGAACTGAGAGAGACAGAGTGGTTTTTGTGCTGCTGAATTTGTGCAGCTTTTCTGTTAATTTTTGTTCCTATATTCATTACAGAGAGGAACAACCAAGCTAGCTAACTCCCAGCCGGCCCTGCATAGCCAAGCGAGCCTGCAGCCATGGATTCTCCGCTAGCACCTCCATTGTGTATGTTGAGTTGCTGACTGTTGGAAATATGCCCTAGAGGCAATAATAAAAGCATTATTATTATATTTCCTTGTTCATGATAATTGTCTTTATTCATGCTATAACTCAGATTATCCGGAAATCGTAATACACGTGAATACATAGACTACAATACGCCCCTAGTAAGCCTCTAGTTGACTAGCTCGTTGGTCAACAGATAGTCATGGTTTCCGACTATGGACATCGATGTCATTGATAACGGATCACGCCATTAGGAGAATGACGGATGGACAAGACCCAATCCTAAGCATAGCACAAAGATCGTAGTTCGCTTTGCAGAGCTTTTCCAATGTCAAGTATCTCTTCCTTAGACCATGAGATCGCAATTCCCGGATACCGAGGAGTGCTTTGGTGTATCAAACGCCACAACGAATCGGGTGACTATAAAGGTGCACTACAGTATCTCCGAAAGTGACCATTGGGTTGACACGGATCGAGACTGGATTTGTCACCCGTGACACGGAGAGGTATCACTAGGGCCCACTCGTAATGCATCATCATAATGAGCTCAAAGTGATCAAGTGTCCGTCACGGATCATGCATTGCGGTACGAGTAAAGTGACTTGCCGGTAACGAGACTAACGAGGTATTGGGATACCGACGATCGAAGTCTCGCAAGTAACATACCGCCGACAAAGGGAATAGAATACGGGTTGCTTGAACCCTTGACATCGTGGTTCATCCGATGACAACATCGAGGAGCATGTGGGAGCCAACATGGGTATCCAGATCCCGCTGTTGGTTATTGACTTGAGGTAGTCTCGTCATGTTCAGATGTCTCCCAACCCGTAGGGTCTACACACTTAAGGTTCGTGACGCTTAGGGTTAATAGGAAGACAAGTATGTGATTACCGAATGTTGTTCGAGTCCTGATGAGATCCCGGACGTCACGAGGAGTTCCGGAATGGTCCGGAGGTAAAGATTTATATATGGAAAGTGGTTAAACGGACTCGAAGTTTCGTGGTATACCTGTAAAGTACCGGGCCACCGGAGGGTTCCGAGGTCCACCGAGGGGCCACCTCTCCTGGGGCCACATGGGCTAAGTGGAGAGGGAGCCAGCCCCGTGGCTGGGCGCACCTCCCACCTAGGCCCATGCGGCTAGGGTTTGGGAGGGTAAACCCAAAGGGGCGCCTCAGCTTGGGGGCAAGCCACCTCCCTCCTCCCTTGTCACGCCCCCATCTAGGGTTTACCCTAGATGGCCGGCCCCTTGACCCTCTCCTCCTATAAATAGAGGGGTGGGGGAGGGCTGCCAACACAGCTGAAGGCGCAGCCCTCCCTCCCCAACACCTCTCTTTCTCCACGCAAGCTTGGCGAAGCCCCGCCGAGAACTATCAGACCAACTGCACCACGCCGTCAGGCTGCCATTGAATTGTCTTCTTCAACCTCTCCTTCACTCTTGCTGGATCAAGACGGAGGAGACGCCATCGTCTCCGCACGTGTGTTGAACACGGAGGTGCTGTCCTTTCAAGACTTTGGTCATCGGTGATCGGAATCACGCTGGGAACGCTTCATCATCACCACTCTCAAGAACGCTCTGCATCGATCTACAAGTGGTATGTAGATGCAAACTCTCTCCGCTACTCGTTGTTTAGTAGAACTCATAGATGGATCTTGGTGAAACCGTAGGAAAAATTTTAATTTTCTGCAACGCTCCCCAACAAAGGGCATCATGAGCTAGGTCTATGCGTAGTTCTCTTTGCACGAGTAGAACACAATTTTGTTGTGGGCGTGGATCTTGTCAACTTACTTGCCGTTACTAGTTGTTTCTTGCTTCCGGTATTGTGGGATGAAGCGCCCGACCAACCTTACACGCATTTTACGTGAGACCGTTCCACCGACTAACATGCACTAGTTGCATAAGGTGGCTGGCGGTGTCCGCTCTCCTACTTTAGTGGAGCGGATTCGATGAACAGGGTCCTTATGAAGGGTAAATAGAAGTTGACAAGATCACGCCAGTGGTTATTCGAGGTAAGAAAACGTTTGCTAGAACCCAATTGCAGCCACGTAAAAGATGCAACAACAATTAGAGGACGCCTAACTTGTTTTTGCAGCAATTGTCATGTGACGGATATGGCCAAGTTGTGATGAATGATGATATATTGTGATGTATGAGATCATGTTCTTGTAATAGGAATCACGACTTGCATGTCGATGAGTATGACAACCGCAGGAGCCATAGGAGTTGTCTTTATTTTGTATGACCTGCGTGTCATTGAAGAACGCCATGTAATTTACTTTACTTTATTGCTAAACGCTAGCCATAGAAGTAGAAGTAGTCGCTATGCGTGACAACTTCATGGAGGCACGATGATGGAGATCATGATGATGGAGATCATGGTGTCATGCCGTGACAGGATGATCATGGAGCCCCAAGATGAAGATCAAAGGAGCTATATGATATTGGCCATATCATGTCACTACTTTATAATTGCATGTGATGTTTATTATGATTATGCATCTTGTTTACTTAGAACGACGGTAGTAAATAAGATGATCCTTAGAACAATTTCAAGAAGTGTTCTCCCTAATGCGGCACCGCTGCTACAGTTCGTCGCTTCTAAGCACCACGTGTTAATCGGGTGTGATGGATTCTTACGTTCACATACAACGGTGTAAGCAAGATTTACACACGCAGTAAACACTTAGGGTTAACTTGACGAGCCTAGCATGTGAAGACATGGCCTCGAACACGGAGACCGAAGGTCGAACACGAGTCGATGGAAGATACGATCAACATGAGAATGTTCATCGACGCAGACTAGTCCGTCTCACGTGTTGATCGGACACGCCTAGTCGACTGGATCGTAACACTTAGATGACTAGAGGATGTCTAATCTAAGTGGGAGTTCATTAATAATTTGATTAGATGAACTTAATTATCATGAACTTAGTCTAAAACTTTTGAATTATATGTCTTGTAGATCAAATGGCCAACGCCATGTCAACTTGAACTTCAACGCTGCTCCTAGAGAAAACCAAGTGAAAGATGACGGCAAGAACTATACGGATCGGGTCCGAACCCGAGGATCATCCTCATAGCTGCCAGAAACAATACGCCCTAGAAGGACCGCTAGGTGAAGCTCCTGTCCTGCAGAACCAAGACATTATGAATGCTTGGCAGTCTCGGCCGATGATTACTCCTCGCTCAAGGCGGCATGCTTTACAGCTTAGAACCGGGCTCCAAAAGCGCTTTTGAGCACCACGGAGCATATGAGATGTTCGAGGAGCTGAAACTTGTTTTCCAAGCTCACGCTGGTCGAGAGATATGACATCTCCGACAAGTTCTATAGTTGTAAGATGGAGGAAAACAGTTCTGCAAGGAGCACATTCTCAAGATGTCTGCTGCACAACCGTATGACCCACCTGAATATTAACCTCCCCGATGAGGCGGTCATTGACAGAATCCTCCAGCCGCTCCCACCAAGCTACAAGAGCTTTGTGATG